>JBBPTP010000604.1:0-15860 GCA_038094195.1 Pulveroboletus aff. carminiporus | reverse complement strand
TTGGAATGAAGAAGAATGGAGCGGCTTGTGGTGACTTGGAGGGGACAATGCGACCCGTCTTTAGATGCTCTTCTATGAATGCCTTGCAAGTTTCACGTTCCATCGGGTTCATAGAATAGACTTTGGTGATTTTCGGGACGAAGGATGGTTTAAGCTCGACAGTGTGGTCATAGGGTCGATGGGGTGGGAGTTCATTAAACGTGGCTTCGGAGAAGACATCCTTGAAGTCTTTGCACCAGTCAGGGATGCTGACATCTTGGGGTTGTTGTTGCTGAGCAATTTCAGTTGATATCGTGATCTTCTTGATGTCTTCTTCGGTCCTGTCCTTCCCGGGGAGGTACTCACGTAGAGACGTGTCAACCCAGGTTGGACCTTTCCTTAATTGTGCGGTCCGGATTACTTCTTTCCGATTTTTACCAAGTCTGGTAGTTCGCGGGATGGTGATAGTGTTGTTCGACCAATTGATATTCGGATTCCATTTTTTCAACCATGGCATTCCGAGGATGATTTGGGGTTTCTTCAATCCAACTATCATGAGTCCTAGTCATTCCGTGTGTTGTCCGATAGTCATTCCGGTGTAGGCCTTTCATTTTATTGTTCCATTGGCATTAGGGAATCCGTCCACATTGTGGGCGACAATAGGTTGAGCCAGTTGTCGTCTAGGAAACCAGTGGTTGGCGATGAGTTCTTGGTCGATGAAGTTTCCAGTTGCTCCGGAATCGATGAGCGCGGTGGTTTCAATGGTTTGTCAGCCCGTACTAAGCTTTACTGGGATGCGCAGAGTTCGTTCGTTTTGTAACGCAACTAGTACATGGGCTAAATCAAGAGAAAGGGACATTGGGCACCTTTCTCTCCTCAAAAATCCGAGTCATCCTTTGATATCGCCGCGACGACTTCCTCTTCTTGTTCCTCATAACAGATCTGGAGAGTTTGAAGAATTTCTTCGACGGTTCTCCCTTTTCCTTTTAAGGAGGTGACATAATCATTGAGCGGGGATGGTTTGACTGAGGTAGGGATAGTTCGGGCAGTTTCCGTACTATGGATTGAAGCTGGTTGCCTAGCGGGAGCAACGGCGGTGGTGGGAAATGTTCGACATTCATGAGTGGAATGTCTAGTTTTGTGACATTTAAAGCATCGATTTTCTTGGATGCACTTAGCTCTTTCGTCGGGAGTGAGCTTGGGGGGAAAGGGTCGGGTGGTGGTGGCATCGACGTCCATGGCATTGGGGTCTTTTTCTTTCTGGAATGGACGGAAGGTGGGACGTTTGAAGCCTCCCATGAGGGACTGGGCTTCCTTATAATTGGAATCATACTCATGAACTTTCTTGTACCACTCGGCTATGGTGGTTGGCGGGGTGGACATATCCATGACCTTCTTCGTCAATCTGGAGGGTATTCCTCGTGTGAAGAACTTGATTAATACCGCATCGTCGGAGACCTTGGATGCGGCTGCATAGTTCTGGAACTGGGAGATGTATGAGGCGAGGTCCATCTTTTTGTTGTTCTCATCTTTCTCCCCTACTCGCATGTTGATCATCCAGGAGAGGGAGTCTTGGACCGAGTTGATGTGTTTAAACTGATCCTTGAACGTGGTGATGAAGTCGGCCCATGTTCCTAAGGTGACCGTGGTTCCGGATATGGCTTTTTCACGGAAGGTGTTGGCCCAATGGGAAGCGGGGCCTTTGGTCATGTACGAGAGGGCGAAAGCAACCTTCTTCTCATCAGAGTTGTATACGTCCTTGTTGGTATTCAGGTATAGGACGACAGAGTTAATCCATGACAGGCTGTTTTCGTATGAGCCATCATAGGCTTGGAGAGGGTTGAGTCTAAGCTCAGCTGGTTTGGGTATGATGGACATAGGTGTGATGGAGCGCGGTGGACTGGGAGGTGGGCTGGGGCTAGGAGGTCTGGATACAGGTGGGTTAGGTGAATGAAACTCGACGTCTTGGGGGGACGGAGACCTAGGAGGATTTACTGAGGTAAACTGGGAGGTGAGGAACAGAGGGTTACGACGAGGACGAGGGGAGATGACTGGATTGGCTGGGGACGATGTTCCGGCGATATGACGCCTGGAAGGTTCTGGGACTGGAGATGACTGGGAGGGTTCTTCCTCTTCACTGAGAGGTGGTCTAAGAGTTCTTCTGGACATGGTGGGACTGGAGATGTCCTACTCCTGAATAGGAGGGACAATGGGAGATTCTCGATCTTTTGTTACGTTGAGACGACATACAAAGTTCTGTTGCTTGCGCAGAGCACGAGCAAGGGTTCGAGCTAAGACTAGGAACAGGACTGCTAGTCGAGCAGCCTGGATTCTCACAGCGATACAGACGGGAGGGCGCAGACTGAGTAAAGAGCAACCAAGGTAGATTGCAGAAGATCGAGAATGTCCTAACTACTACTAGAGCTCAGCTCTAAATAGTGACAAGTGATTACACTTAGGTAAGGAAAAATGGAATGCTATGGAATTGGATAGAAAGGGCTATGGTCATCAGGATCACGAATCCGATATAATGAGAACCAGATTTGGAAGGATTAGTCCATTGACATCGCACACACACTTTACAGGACTCCGACCGTCGGGAATAGAAAGCGGAAAAGAAGCGGTCTTAGAGGATGAGGAGTTTCGGGGCGAAAGGAGATAGACAAAGCATAAACGATATGTATCCTGACCGAAGGATACCGAAGCGGACTGTCTGTGAAACGAACATTACGAGAACTAAGTGCGCATGAAGGTATAAAATTGTAACAGATTATCAATGACAATGGACTCAAACTTTTGAGCAAGGTTCATCCAAGTGAGATTGACAGTGTATGAATGATTGTAGACCTTTTGCAGAAAACATTGGAATGGGAAAGTGAGTTCAGGTAGCAAGTCTTCAATGTTATCAAATGGTTCAATCAGGCTCATGTCAAAAATGTGATCAATACTGCATGTCTTGCAAAATGGACACAGGAGCTTCCAACAACAGCAATATCAAAACTATAGCATGCTACTCTTGATCATACTATCATCTGGCTCAGTGAACGCAATCTCTGGGAGTTTGTCCACCTCTAATGCAAAGCCTTCACTAGCCAACATACTCTGTACTTTCTTGTTGAATGTGGCTAGTGTAGATGACTTGAGTCTTTGTTCACCCAATGCCAAAGAATTGATAACAGGTTTGACCATAAGAAAGTCTTCTCAAGTTAGAGCATTCATATACAAAGCAAGCTCTTCAATCTTCTCTTCAATCTTTTGAATCAATGCAGATGTGTTGGGAGTGATATGAGTAATGCCGTGGTATGTGATTCCAAGAGAGGACATGACCTGCTTGTGAACATGCTGAAGAAGGTCAATTGATGCAGAGATATTGCCAAGTCAATCCTAGCTTGCATGAACACCTTTTGCTGCATAGAAGTGCTGGATAATGTGCTCAATATTCAGGTCAATTGGCATGAAATGTCCCTTGGGACCAGTGAAATTGATGAGCATGTTGTCTTGTACAATGTCTCTAACACAACATGGTTAGCAATATACTGGTACCAAGATGACATCTTATGCAAATGTCAGCATCCATATTCATTTAAGGTTGAATAAGAAGTGTAGGATCTCTGTACAATAATTGTTTGATCCTGCACCTCAGAAGATCATTGCTAGATGGCTAAGAATGTCCTCAATTTGACCAAAGTCACCATCTGAGATGGCATTTGTAAGTTTGAGGACATACAGCAGATCTTGTGTTAGGATTTGAAGGTTTTGATTTGCAACATTCTCTTGACTTGATGTCAACTCAGACTAGTGTCCTTGCAAAGTAGAAAGTGGTGTTGCATGGTCCTTGAGTATCCTATCTGCAATATTGGATAAGATTTCTGGCATCAGATTGGATGTAGCAAATGCAGCAAGAGATGGATGTTCACATTCAGCTTTCCATGCATTCAGTATGATACCATAAAGAATTTGTGTGAGAGTACTGTTACAATCATATTTCTTTGCACATCCATGCTACTTCTTTCTTTTGAACAACCTAATGTCCTCTTTGGTATTCACTGCATCAGTTATACTCACTTTTTACTACTAGTTTCTCATCATCCTTGTTTAGTTCTTCTCTGACCAGTCCCTAGAGGTTTGTCATCATTGCTATTGTCTTGAACACTCACTCCTCAGCCAAGTCTCTTATCTTGGTCTCGTAGTTCCTATCTCTTACATAGTTTTTCGACCTTCTATGATGTTCTACTGCAGATTACTCTTTCTACAGTATCTTTCTGTTTATATCTTACCTGGGCCAGCCCTACACTAAATCAGCTGTCACTATTTAAACATAGTTAGAACATGTATGGCAGTTTTCTCTATCTTGAATCTATTCATTTACTTGCCTAGTATAGTATAACTAAGTCTCTTGAGGATGTTGTGACTCTTTGTGAGCTCCTCCCTCAAGTAGAATCTCTCTTGAGTCTAGCTAGCCCTAGTACCAAGCACTAGGCCTAACAAAAGATTCAAGATCATCCTTGTTCCTTCTATCATCAGAGTAGGACTACCCCACCTCATCACTATAGCATCCAGCACCATCAGACCATCCCTCAGTGAGGAGGAAGACCAACCAGAAACCCAGTTACCACCCAGTCAATGAATCACCTCATCATTCCAGTTCATCAACCCAGTTTTATTTCCTAGAATCAGATGTATCTATCAGTCAGATACATATCCAGTAACTCAGTCATCATTCAGTTGCAGTACACTCAGAATCTCGACACCCCAGCCCTTACTCCAGATTGCTGCACCCAGATCACCTAGTCCCATCTTCACTAGCCCCCCACTCAGCCCAACACCTAGTCCACTCTCTAGTTTAATACCGATCACCATGTCCACCATCCGGTTGGAAGTTAAAGCTGCCCTTCCAGCAGACTTTTCTGGTGAATCAGATGAATCCACCAGATGGATCAAGGTGATGAATGCCTACTTTTCAGTTAACCTGTCAATCTACTCTAATGATGGTACTAAAATCCTAACCTGCCTTAACAAGATGAATAAAGGCAGAGGCATCCAGTTCTCTGAGATATGGTATGACAAGATGGCAGATGCCACTATCGACACCACAAAGAAGACCTTCATTAAGTTCACTGAAGACTTCCAGTTCATGTTCTTTCTATTTGATGCTAAAGCTAAAGCTTGAATGGAACTTCACCACCTCATTCAAACTAAAAACAATAAGGATGATGGCTTCCAAGAGTTTATCACTGAGTTCCAATCTCTAGCAGCTAAAGTTGGAGTAACTGAAGACAATGCCCTCATTGATGACTTCTCTGCAGGTATTGATCAGAAACTAGCCATCATGATTCTTGAAGCTGAGAAACCCACCATCATCATCCAGGATTGGATCAACAAAGCAAAAACCTATCATCAACAGTTGATGAAAATCAAGGATCTCAAAAGGGGAGTTCACTACTCGACTAGCTCCTCTTCTACCCATACTAGAGACTCAAATGCTATGGACGTCAATGCTGTCCATCCTAAGAAACTCACCTCCATGGAACAAGCTCATTGCATCAGAGAGAACCAATGCTTCAAGTGTTGAAAGATTGGACATTCTGCCCAGAATTGCAGGGTGACTTTTTCGTCCAAACCTCAGCCAACCCAACTTCAAGTAACCACAACCACTCTGTCTACCCCCTCCCCAACCATTGTCACTGTCCAGACCTCTTCCAAACCTGTTGATCCTGTTGATGCATACATAACTTTCCTTAAAGGAAAAGAGAAAGATCTGAAATAGATATTGCAGACTCTCCAGATCTGCTTTGACGAAGAAACTGAATCCACCCCCTCAGATTTTTGAACAGAGAAGGATGTTCGACATCTCCTTCTCATATGCTAAACCATGTATTCATAGCTTTAACAAATGAAAGAACTCTAAGGATCCCAGTTCAGCTACATACTGGAAAAGAAATCATCAAAACAGTTGCCCTCATCGACTCAGGAGCAACTGGAAATTTTATCAACACAAACCTTGTCAAACAACATTGGTTTCTCTGAGTTCCTCTAGAACAACCCCTTGTAGCCCTCAATGTCAATGAGACTAAGAATCAAGGAGGGATTATTAAACACAAAGCTCGAATGGACCTAGTTGTCAATAATCACAAAGAACGAATCAGACTGATGGTCACCTGGCTCAAAATCCCATAGATCATCCTTGGAATGCCCTGGCTGAGGAAATGGAATCTGAAAATCGATTGAGCTTAGGACAAACTATCTGTAGAAAGAAATGATGAAGAAGACATATGGAGTGTTGACCTACCTGGTTCTCTCTGGGACATTGT
Source organism: Pulveroboletus aff. carminiporus (assembly GCA_038094195.1). Classification (NCBI taxonomy): domain Eukaryota; kingdom Fungi; phylum Basidiomycota; class Agaricomycetes; order Boletales; family Boletaceae; genus Pulveroboletus; species Pulveroboletus aff. carminiporus. The sequence goes on along the minus strand of JBBPTP010000604.1, from coordinate 9,570 downwards.
GTCTCTTCATGAGTACTTCCCTAGAGAAGAGCTGGAATGGGCCAACATTAGCAAGATCACATTGTCCATGAAACTTGAGCAATGACAAGAAAAGACCCAGACTATTTTGCCAACATGGTGTAAAGACTTTAAGGATGTCTTTGCTAAACAGACCTTCAACAAACTTTCAGATCATTGCTTCTACAATCATGTTGTAAATCTCAAACCATCCTTCATTTCAAAAATAGGCAAAACATACTACCTCAATCCAAAGGAGCAAAAGGATTGCCAAGATTCCATCTCCAAACATCTTAAATCAGAACGAATAGTGCCATCCACCTCTTCTCAGGCTACACCATTCTTTTTCATTCCAAAGAAAGATGGATCTTTATGACCTTGTCAGGACTATCGATACCTCAATGCTCACACCATCTGCAACATCTACCCCCTTCTGCTCATCTCAGAACTTATCAATGATATGAAGGATGCAAACATTTTCACCAAGTTCAACATTAAGTGGAGATACAATAACATCCATATTTAAGAAGAAGATCAGTGGAAAATGGCCTTCATCACCCCTTTCAGTCTGTTTAAATCCATGGTACTTTTCTTTGGTCACAGTAATGCTCCCCCCACTTTCCAAACATTTATGAACCACATTTTTGCCAACATGATCACTGAACGCTGGCTTAAGATCTATATGAATGACATGGATATCTGTATGAAGGATGACATAGACTTACACCATGAAAAAACCCACCAAGTCCTACAATGACTGAGAGAACACAAATTGTCCTTAAAATTGATCAAATGCAAGTTCAATGTGTCACAAATCAACTTCCTTGGAATCATCGTAGACAATGGTTTAGCCAAGATGGACCCAGTCAAACTCTCAGTGATCTCCTCCTGGAAACTCCCAACCATAGTAAAAGGAGTTTGGTCATTTATGGAGTTTGCAAACTTCTACTGAAAGTTTATCCCCAACTTCTCCAATATTGTCACCCCATTAAACCTTCTCACCCAAAAGAACCAACTTTGGGATTGGACTCAACTACAACAGGATGCGTTTAACACTCTAATCAGTATATTCTCATTGACCTCTGTCCTCCATATCCCTGACTTAGCCAAGCTGTTCATGGTTATGACCAATACATCTCTGATTGCAGCTAGTGCTGTTCTGATGCAAACTAATGCCAACAGAGACCTTCATCCATGTTCTTACTTCTCCAAGACATTCATCCCTGCAGAATGCAACTATGATATATATGATTGCGAATTGCTTGCTGTAATCCTTGCCCTCACTGAGTGGAAATACTATCTACTTGGTACAAATCACCCTGTCACCATCATCACGGACCACAAAAACCTGTCATATCTAAAAGACCCTCACAAACTCTCTCATTGTTAGGCTTATTGGGGCTTTTTCCTTCAAGACTTCAATATCTTATGGAAGGTCACCTTTGGGACTCAAATGGGTCCTGTGGATGCTTTGTCAAGAAATTCTAAAGTCGATACTTCAGAAGACAATGTCCAAACCTCCATCATCTCAGAACCTGCTATCATCCACACCCTCGATACTAGATTAGCCAACCTAGTTCACACGTCATCCACAGGAGATCCCTTAATACTTCTAGCCATTGAAGGACTCGAAAAAGACAATCCCCTCTTCACCAGATCAGCCCTTGCTAACTGAACCCTTAACAATGGATATCTCTATTTCAAAGGATGACTATATATTCCTCCATTAGCTCATTCTCCTATCCTGGCCACCATCCATGAATCACCCACCACTGGCCATCTAGGTCAGTTCTAAACCAAAGCCCTTGTAGAACAAGACTATTGGTGGCTAGGATTGGTCACTTTTGTTTGCAATTTCATCAACGGATGTGCTGTCTGTCAACAGAATAAGGTCAACATGCATCCAACCATGCCAGCTCTTTCTCCAATCCTATCACATTCCACCCTACCATTTAAGCAAATCTCAGTCAATTTTATCACAGATCTCCCCAAATCTCACAGATATGATTCTATTATGGTCATGGTTGACCATGGACTTACAAAGGGAGTAATTCTCACTCCTTTCAATAAATCTGTTACTGCTGAAGGCATCACCTGACTTTTTCACAACTATGTCTTCAAAAGATTTGGACTCCATGAATCAGTTATCTTAGACCAAGGTCCCTAGTTTATATCTGCCTTTGCCAGAGAATTGGCTAGACTCCTCAAATATGATGTCAAACTGTTGACTGCATATCACCCTCAAACTGACAGACAAACAGAATGGATGAACCAAGAACTTGAAACCTACCTTCATATATTCACCATGAATCAACCTAGAAAGTGGGCAGATCTCCTTACCACCGCTGAGTTCATCCACAACACTGCCCCACACTCATTCACCAAAGTATCTCCATTCTCACTGATGCTTGGATATGGACCCTGAGCCTATCCTTTAATCGAAAAGACATTTCTCCCTGCTCTAGAGTCCAGACTTGCTGCCCTTGATGAATCAAGAAAAGAAGCACTCACTGCACATAACTCTGCCCATCAGATCATGACTGCTCAGATAACCAGGCACTTCATCCCATGAAAAGTAGGAGCCAAGGTTTGGTTGGAGGCCACTAATCTTCACATCAAAACTTTATCATGGAAGTTGGCTTCAAAATGATATGGCCCTTTTGAGATCATCCAAGTACTCTCATCTCTTTTCTATTGACTTAAACTTCCATCCACCTGGAAGATCCACAATATCTTCCATGCATCCCTTCTTTCATCTTACAAGGAAACAGATGCATACAGCCCCAACTTTCTCCATCCTCCATCTGATCTGATTGGATCAGAGGAAGAATATAAAGTGGAACGTATCATCTCTCATCAGGGCAGTGCATCAAGAAGGCAGTATCTAACCACATGGAAAGGCTATCCATCTTCAGAAAATGCTTGGGAACCAGAAGTTAATCTCTGACATGTGCAGCAACTCCTTGATCACTATAAAAGGGACAACTATCTCTAAGAAATATTTCAAACAAGACATTGGTCTCTTCATGAGTATCACCTTGGATGAATCATTTCTGTTGCTACCTTGAACACTATGTCTTCTCTATCTTCATCCTCACTATCCTCATTGCCATCCTCTTCTCTCATTGCTTCTCATATTTGAACCTCCTCAGTCAAACCATTATTGCTGCCAATCAATTATGCCCTCACCCTATTCACTGCTATCCTATCTGACCCAGGCCTCTTGCTAATTGTTGAGAATCTTCCTTTATACCATCAGGACACTACCTCCCAGGAGCTGGTCAGACTGTTTCATGATATTAACAGAGTCCAACGTTTTCATACCCTAGCCACTCCAAATGATTTACCTCTATTATATGGAGCTTTGATGCATTTCTTGTTAAATAACCTTCCTCAGCACATTCTAACTTTGTTATATACTCATGGTTTCACTACCTTCATAGAACAAATCCCTGGAGATCATCTATTTCCCACCTTCTTGCCTATTTTCCACTCCATGTTACCAGAAGAACAAGAGGTGTACCTGTCATCCACAGCTCCTCTGTTATCTGCTCCTCAACCTCTTCTCCCTCCTTGGTCAACCATCATGTCCCCATCCTCTCCAGTTGCTCTACTCCACCACCTTTCATCTCCTCCTCCATCACCTACTGTTGTCTCCTCTGAATCCACAATGGAATCAGAGCATACCATGATTAATGAAGACCTGGAGTTCCCCATTGATAGAGCTGCCCAACGACTATCTGAGTCCTACCACATACCAGGTGCCAATGAAGTAACAATCCTTTCGACCCCTACCAGATTGTTGCCAACTTCATACATCATTAGCCAGCATCTATGTTGACTGAATGTTTTCACTGTCATTTGCTGGACCACTATCAAAAGGACTGCCTGCAATACACCTGTCCACATTGTCACCTCTCAGCACCTGGTCACCCCCAGTATCTGTGTATCTGCACACAATGTAGCTTTTGTAGTCATTGGGGACACTCAGATTGCTTCTGTCCCATGTGCTCATGCACACTTTGCAATCAATCAGAGCATGTGGTGGATGACTGTCCATTTGAACATTTATCTTCAGAGCAGGCCTTGGACATTTTTGAAGGATGTTTCCCAAATCTTTCATGAACATGGTGTGAACCTGATGTTTATCGAACCAGGGTTTCAATTCTACAAAGGAGATAATGTTACAATCATATTTCTTTGTGCATCCATGCTACTTCTTTCTTTCGAACAACCTAACGTCCTCTTTGGTATTCACTGCATCAGTTATACTCACTTTTTACTACTAGTTTCTCATCATCCTCATTTAGTTCTTCTCTGACCAGTCTCTAGAGGTTTGTCATTGTTGCCATTGTCTTGAACACTCACTTCTCAGCTGAGTTTCTTATCTTGGTCTCATAGTTCCTATCTCTTACATAGTTCTTCGACCTTCTATGATGTTCTACTGCAGATTACTCTTTCTGCAGTATCTTTCTGTTTATATCTTACCTGGGCTGGCCCTACACTAAATCAGCTGTCACTATTTAAACATAGTTAGAACATGTATGATGGTTTTCTCTATCTTGAATCTATTCATTTACTTGCCTAGTATAACTAAGTCTCTTGAGGACATTGCAACTCTTTGTGAGCTCCTCCCTCAAGTAGAATCTCTCTCAAGTCTAGCTAGTCCTAGTATCAAGCACTAGGTCTAACAAGTACTAAAAAGTGTGTGATAGTCTGAATGTTCACAATCCAAGCATGAGTGGTCGAGGATAGCAAAAAAGTAGGATAGACTTCCAGGTTTACTTATAGAGCCACAGTGGATGTATAGAAGTGCCCAGATAAAGTTCATACAGAGATGGAAAATGCCAAAATCAAGCTGAAGGAACTGAAGTCAGGTGAAAGGATTGATATCTGCCATTCAAAGTGACTTTGCTCTCTGGATGCAAGCATTTGTGGATTGATCATTAATTGTTGGGATAGCAAAGTTTCTCATGTGTCATTTTTAGTTGATTAATGTACACATCATCGATTACTGCAATGTTCCCAGACACTGAGCTTTCATTGATCATTGATGTGTTACAAACGCTCTTTTTGCAACATCGTAACTTATTCAAACACCAATTAAAGCTTCTCCACAATGAGGTTAAACTAGCCACTCAAGTCTAATGCTTGTTGTTAGGCTTGTAGTTCAAATCAAGTACTCCAAAGTTACAATGTCACAACCTCTTAACTCTTACATCCACTAAGTCTGAACAACCCTACCCTAAATACTGCTAACATTTTCACGACTTCACGATAGCACGATGCTTGACATCATGTGACTTATGACTTTACACTTTTGAACTAATTGAACTTTAGTGGACAGAACTTAACTTTATTTGTACACTTCCATTCTATGCCTCATGCATTTCATTTCTGCTACCCTTTACCCTATGGCTATGCAATATGCTTCTCTTCCATTTTGATATGCCACTTGATTTATACCTACCTCATTGTTTTAATTCCTGCTTCACAGCCTTATGGCTATTCAACCCTTTATTTGGATAATGGACCAAATAGGTACAAATATGTAGTAGGGTATATAAGAACCTGAATTGATGACCAAGGGATCCTCAGTTAGATTCTCTTGGATTTTCCCCTACTTCTCATTTGACTCTCAGTCTAAGCCTCTTAGTGGTAACCTGAAAGCTCTAGTAGCAATTAGGGTTGTTTCATGATGTCTGGAGGGGGTACTGCTTGGTCTTTATATCTCTCAGAAGCTTCCATTGTTCCTGGTGCTTCAGCAATGGTGATGCATGAGACTCATAGCCCTCGAAAGAGGTGTAGCTATCGAGGAGAATGTTGATGACATTGATATGAGAGTGATAATGTATGCTTTGAAATTGCTGCTTGATCAGATGAATATTGACATTGAAGGAAAGATTGGCTACTTGTTGTGCATGTTGAAGCATCAGAGTGAGCCTCATATTGTCCCAGCTTGCATTCTTGATTATATACAGGGTAGGAAAAGTACTGGACTGTACCTTCATAGGTGCAGCTTCATGCTGCTCAATGAATATGGATGTGCTGATATTGATGTTGTCATAACAGAGAATGTGTGGGAGGCATATCACTTCTATTGCTTTATCAATGCATCAAGAAGCAAGCTGGTTCAAGAGTATGGAGAGCGATGTGTATGACCACAGTGCACAAGGGCTTCAATAACTTGTCATAACGTTCCATTTGTCCAAAGAAATAGTGTGAACAGAGCAGCAAAAATTAGACTGTAATTTGATCACAACTTTACAAGCTGCATGGTTATAACTTGACAAGCCTTTGCCAGGTCAATATATATACATGTATCAGAGGGCAGATGAACAGAATAAATATGAGAACTTACAGTAGAGTAGTCTTTCATAGTATTTACCCTATTCACATGTTCAGTCTGTGCTACACTGTGAAGAATTTCTGTCAGGAATGGTGCATGTTGAGTGATCACATCCATGATCGAAGTCATGTCCCAATCCAGTAATGTATCACATGTAATGTAGGATATCTTTCCTCATAAACTCTCCTTAATTTTGTCCATCTTGTCAGAAACCCTATGTGTGACTTGGCTTAGCATGTGCAGTTCCATCCAGGTGAGTAGCTGAGAGTGACTGTGAAAATCACTCCAGATTGTGTTGAGAAGCTTTTCAAGCTTTTTAGCTGATTTTTCCTTTGTAGATGCATAGAATCCTCCACAGCACACAGAAAAATCTCTTTCCAAGAGGTCTAATATATTGATTAAGGCCATCAGGAGTGAAAGTTGCCCTTCCTGTAAGATATCAATCACTTGCTGAATTTGTGCATTTGGGGACAATCTTAAGGTCGTATGGCAGCTACATAAGGAGTTTGAACTTGATTCACTGGATGATCTAGACGATGAAGTGTGATACATGACTATATTGGAGATGTGTTCTGGTACAGGTGGCTTATGCAATTATCCTAGCCTTATCTAGGTTATTCAAATCTTATCCTACTTTCCATGATCTTATCTCTGTGCAAAATTATCCCAATTAGAGTTAGCCCATGGGAATCTGTGGGTTTCAATAAACTGTGATAACTTTTACCAGACTGTCTATCGATGGATTGCCTCACCTCAGCATCCTCATAGCCAGTCTGGTCATTAGACTAATTTGATGCTGCTTCAACTTCAAAAAATACTGTGGAAATCTAATTCAATGTCCTTTTTATGTAATTCATAATGTAATTTAACATAAAATATCATACAAACCCATTATGGGACCAGCAATATATTTAATTTTGGAACAAGTCAAAATATATTTCATGAGTAAAACTATTAAGGGATATCAAAAGAAAATCTGCACTATTATATTTTATGTTTGTCAAAATACCCATCATAAGATTATCTTATGATCTATGCCTAATAGTTTTTATGTTGAAGATTGTATAAAAAGAAAATATTATAAGAGAACTGTTAAAATCATTAATTTTATGCTTTACAAAAACTTTATTAAAAGTTTTTATTTCAAGGCTCTCTAAAAGTAAATGAGTGATAATAGAATGATACAGGAGTGATGCAAGGGCAGTTATCTATATATGGCATAATATTTATATATTTATTTTTAGATTTTTTAAAGGACTCTATTATTTTATTTATTTTTATTATAGTTTGTAGCTTATCTGCTTGTAAAATTTCCTTTTCTCTTCCTATAGGTACCTATGAATTGAACATCTGAGTGGACATTGGGTCCTATATATTGGCCCCACAGACATTGTTATAGTGGACTCCACTTTTTCTCTGCCATACTTTAATCTCTCTATAGGTGGATTTCATCTACAGTATGGTTAGCCAGTGTTCTCATGTGATAGATGCACAACCTCTACAAATTTGGTCTATATGGCCTTGAAATCCTTGAGTTTTCTGATCAGAGGTAATTCATTGTTGATGACCTCAGTGGCTGCAGCAAACATCATCTTTGTAAAGTTCCTTCACTTTGTTCTGCCCAATGATTATATAGGTAATGCATCATGATGTCAACTTCCTGGTCAATCCAGTGACATTTTGCCTGACTCTCTTGCACTTGTTGCTCCATATATTGTTTGATCAAATGAAAGTGTAGATGTGAGAGATTGATGAGGATGACAGATATATCAGAGCACATAAAGTCTCATAGTGGTTGCAAAGCAGGTGAGGGGCCAACCATCATGGAGTTTGTCATGTATATACAGGAGAGAATGAAGGTTCTTGAAAATTGGATCTCTGATGAGATGGCTGGTGTTGAAGCTGAGAATGACTCACACAGAACAAATATGGCCACATGTTAGACCTAGTGCTTGATACTAGAGAGAACAGAACTTAAGGGAGATACTACCAAGGGAGAAGCTCATGAAGAGTCACAACATCCTCAATAGATCTTATATTACTAGGCAAAGATACAGTAGATTCAAAGTGAGGAAAACTGTTACATGATGTTTCCTACTATTTTAAATAGTGATAGTCAATTGACTTACAGTGACCTCAAAAACCATTGCAATGTTTCACTAATCTGAACTGTCTGCTGTGTAGTGTCCGAGTGTGTGGGAATCCTGCTTAGTCATAGTTAGACGAAATAAGGTACACACACTTGGCTACAAATGGAGCTACTGATTATGTAATTTGGCTCAGTGGTTCCTGAGATATGGCCATTTTAAGATGGTGACTTCATTGCAACAGTTTTTGAGCTTTTGATTTGAACAGTGTGATCTCAATAACATGATAGTATACTTGCTTTGTTTGGACATATAAACAAGCATACACATGTAAACATCATGTCTAAGCTTAAATAGATTCACACACTTCTTTCTTTTCAACCACCATCATCATGAAATCCCTCTCTGCCACTCAAAAGGCCTCTATCATTTCTATGCTTGATGCAGGCCATTCTGCTCACTCTATCGCATCTGCTACTGGTTTCAACATCTCTAACATATCCAGGCTTTGCTCCAAAGAGTATTCTGAGCTTCAGAAATCCACTAGAGGTTGCCCAACCAAGCTTTCTCCAACTAATATTCGTCATGCTATCCACTTGATCTCTTCTTGAAAGGCTGAGAATGCAGTCCAGGTCACCAAAGCACTCAGCAATATCATCAACAAACCTCTCTCCCCAAGTACTATTTACCTTCATCTGAGAAAGACTGGTATGAAGGCAGTAGTCAAGTTCAAATGCCCTCTATTGTCTGCTAGATATCGCAAGGCCAGGTTAGACTTTGCCTATGCTCACAGGAATTGGACTCTGGATGACTGGAAGAGGGTTATATAGTCTGATGAGACCAAGATTAATTGCCTAGAGTCAGATGGTCACAAATGGGTGTGGAAAAAGCCAGGTGAGGGGCTCAGTGACAGGTTGGTATAGGAAACTGTCAAGTTTGGGGGTGGTTCCTTGATGATGTGGGGCTGTATGACTTGGCAGGGAGTTGGATATGCTGCTAAGATTGATGGTAGGATGGATGGTGACCTTTACCTTTAAATTTTGAAGGATGATCTCCTGAATACTATGGAGTATTATGGTCTTAATCCTCCTGACACCATCTTTCAGCAAGACAATGACCTCAAGCATACCTGTAAAA
>JBBPTP010000603.1:0-15877 GCA_038094195.1 Pulveroboletus aff. carminiporus | reverse complement strand
AATTTTGGCAACCATTAGCCAGGTTCTTCTGTTCTTTGTATATATATTGATTGATGGTAAATGTATCGTCCTCTACTAGTCTGATAGCTATGGGGCTTTCTAGTAGTGTATTATTCACATTGTAACAATCATCATGGACAATGTGTCCATAATGCTTCCTATCTTCCATTCTCCCACACAACATGTGTACAGCATGCATCTAATTACTGTTTATTACAAAGATACGCCACAAGGCTATGCACAGATATGTTCCAAGTCACTATGACTCATCATGGACAGCCTCATTATCATATTAGAATATATGTTTTCAAAGATGGACTATTTACCTATATAAATAAGTACAAATAGATACAAATCCTATATAGTATATAAAGCTAGGCCTTTAATGCAAAGTCCCTCAATCAAGTTCTTTCAAGTCTCATCACTACAAGTGGGGAGCTCCTTGATTCAACCCATCTGCTTATATTCTCTTACTCTTTTGACTTCCACTTGCACAATCCTATACAGGGTTGTTTGTTAGCTTGTAGTTGTTTCACAGGGTGGATTTTCATTGAGCAAGGCAAGCATAGCTTGACTACATTGGGTCCCATTAACTCAATGACTTCATAAGGTCCTAGCCATCTTTCAGAAAGTTTTTTAGAGGCTCACATCAAGTGAAGGTTTTTCATGGAGAGCCAAACTTTGTCTCCAATGGTATAGTCTGATGCGGATGATCTATGTTTATTGGTGTTAGCCTTTATCCATTCTTGTGCTTTTAATATATTATTATATGTTTTTTCTAGTACCATTTTCATTTGCTCAGCAAATGTTTCTGTGGTGGGGGCTTTGGATGACCCTTATTCAAATCCCATTCTAGGGTGATATGAACATGTGACTTCAAAGGGTGTCTTCTTCATAGAAGCATTATATTTAGAATTATATGAGAATTAAGTGAGGGCTAGCCAATCAATCCATTCATGTTGTTGCTCTGCTGTAAATATGTGAAGATATTGCTATACTTCATGATTTATACATTCCATCTGTCCATCCATTTGTGGATGGAATGCTGTGGAGAGTTGACAGTTTATACCAAGATGCTTGCAAAGCTCTTGCATTATGGCTAATGCAAATTGGGGTCCACGATCAGAAATGATGGGTTTAGGAAGGCCATGGTGCTTCCAGATATAATTTAGATAGAGTTTGGCCATATCTAGGGCTATGCATGTCTTATGCATGGGAATAAATTCTACTTCCTTTGAGAAGCGATCAACGACCATCAAGATCATGTCAAATCCATGAGATTTGAGAAGGTCTGTGATGAAATCAGCTGATATATGTTCCCATGAAATTTGAGGTGCTTCTAAAGGTTGCAGTAAGCCAGCTGGGGCTTGATTGGATTCTTTGAAATGTTGGCATCTATCACATATTCTTTAATGTAAGTAGCCATTCCTGGCCACCAGTAACTGCATTGCAGTAATTCTATAGTTTTTTCATATCCAGGATGACCAGCAACTGGAGTATTGTGATGAAGTCTGGTGACTTCCATGCATAGGAGTGGATATTGCAATGTATCTGGGATGTATATTCTTTCATATTGGTTGTTGAAACAACCCTAAACCCCTGAGATGTAGCCATCAAGAGGCAATGGTAGTTGCCCAAGAGAAGTGTCTTGTTACTTTTGTGGTATCCTTTACCAAGGTAGTCTTTACTATTCTTGCTTACAGACTAGGAACACAAGTGGAGGAGTAAAGATAATAGTCTTATTGTTAATAGGGGAAACTCCAGGAGAACTTGGTTGGAGTTCCCTAGTTCTACCTAGATTGTATATATACTCTACTAGTGTTTGTATCTATAGATGCCTCATCTAGAGATATCCTGTGTCATCCATGATGTTACAATGTGTATCTAATAAGTAAAAATAGAAGAGAAGCATAAACATACTCATAAGGTGTGGATCTAATGTGAATAAGAAGCATAAGTGTGGTAGAATGGAAGACATAGCCTTATGCCTCAAGCATCAGGTGTGGTACATCTATGATCATGACTCATAAGAATAGGGGTCATGATGATTGTGAAATGTAACTCCATCAAGAGTGATAATCATGAGATCGTGAAATGGTGAATATATGACTATGTACACATGTGAAGATGTAAAAATAAAGAGTAATCAGTAAGTCCGGTACTGATAAGATAAAACTTAAGAGTGTCCGTGTTCTTAGTCCATAGTCCATATCTGTAGTGCTTGTAGCTTCAGTAGTCGTAATGCATTATAATGTAGAGTGCACCTGTAACAGTTGTACAGTAGACCATCATCGTGGACTTTGAGTTTTTCTTTTTTGAGTACCTTTTAGGTTTGCATTTCCATCAGGCACATGGTTGCATTGAAAATGCATTGCTTGATTGAGACTCCTTCATCTGAGATCAGAAGTGTCTGTCTGATCTTATCCAGGAAGATAACAATGATTCCTTTGTTGTCATCTTTGATCCCTTCGAGGTGATCTTCTTGTCTAGAGAGGGCATCAGCTTTTCCCATTGTGGTTCCAGCTTTATGTACCCATATACAGTTGAATCTAGATAAATATTGTGACCATCATGCTTGATAATGATTAAGATCTTGTCTTGTCATAAAGAATTGTAAATTGGCATGTGTTACAATTTTATATCTTCATTTGCATCTACTGCTGTTATCTTTCACTTTACAGACAGTCCAGTTCAGCATACTCCAATCTGGATATGTAACATTCCTCCTTTGTCTATCTTCTTTCACTCCAAAACTTCTGATCCTCTAAGACTACTTCTTCTTTTACCCTTCTATTCCTGATGGTCGAAGTCCTATAACATGTGTGTGACAGCATCAGACTAACTCTCCCAAATCTGATTCTATTCATACCAGATTCATAATCCTGCTTATTCCAACCATTCCAACCTGTTCTATAGCATTCTGTCTTTCTTCTTACATAACCACAATTGCTGGTCACTACTTAAAGCTGCACTTTTATAGTAGTTAGGCCATTCTCAACCTTAGCAATCCACCTGGTTGCCTCTCTGCTCAGTTTGCATCCTCTTGTCTATATTGCTGTGAGAATCCAAGCTGTCTGTCTGACAGTCTTGTCCTAGTTCTAGCTCAAACCTCTGTTAGCATTCCACCCTTCAAACTTCCAATGCTCATATTATGCTGAGCATTTCTTTATCAGCAATTGGATAGTTTCTTTCTGTGGAGTTTAAGGCATGGGAGAAATATGTGACCAGATGCCATTTCTCATCATTTTCATAGACAGAGAGCACTGCTCCTGTTGCAAATTCTGATGAATCAGCTTCAAGCCAAAACTTCTTATCATTATCTGGATAGGCAAGTATAGGTGCCATAGTAAATGCCTGTTTAAGCATATCAAATGCTTCTTGTTGTGAGCTTTCCCATGTAAATTTAACATCTTTTTTCGTCAGATTATAAAGTGGTCTAGCCACTTTAGTGAAGTCTTTAATGAATCTGTGATAAAAGTTTGCAAGTCCAAGGAAAGCATGGACACCATATACTGTCTTGGGTGTGGGCCATTCCAGAATAGCTTTAACTTTAGATTCATCCATTCTAATGCCACCTTGTCCCACAAACATGCCAAGAAATTTAATTTCCGTGGCATGGAATGTATACTTTTCTGGCTTGACAAACAAATCATTTTCTTCTAGGTGATGAAGAACTTCTAATATGATCTTGTCATGTTTTTCTTTGTCATTGTCCTTTGTGAATATTAATAAATCATCAATGTATACAGTGACCTCAAAAACTATTGCAATGTTTCACTAATCTGAACTGTCTGCTGTGTAGTGTCCGAGTGTGTGGGAATCCTGCTTAGTCATAGTTAGACGAAATAAGATACACACTCTTGGCCACAAATGGAGCTACTGATTATGTAATTTGGCTCAGTGGTTCCTGAGATATGGCCATTTTAAGATGGTGACTTTGTTGCAACAGTTTTTGAGCTTTTGATTTGAACAGTGTGATCTCAATAACATGATAGTATACTTGCTTTGTTTGGACATATAAACAAGCATACACATGTAAACATCATGTCTAAGCTTAAACAGATTCACACACTTCTTTCTTTCCAACCACCATCATCATGAAATTCCTCTCTGCCATTCAAAAGGCCTCTATTATTTCTATGCTTGATGCAGGCCATTCTGCTCACTCTATTGCATCTGCTACTGGTTTCAACATCTCTACCATATCCAGGCTTCACTCCAAAGAGCATCCTGAGCTTCAGAAATCCACTGGAGGTCACCCAACCAAGCTTTCTCCAACTAATATTTATCATACTATCCACTTGATCTCTTCTCAAAAGGCTGAGAATGCAGTTCAGGTCACCAAAGCACTCAGCAATATCATCAACAAACCTCTCTCCCCAAGTACTGTTCACCTTCATCTAAGAAAGACTGGTATGAAGGCAGTATTCAAGTCCAAACGCCCTCTATTGTCTGCTAGACATTGCAAGGCTAGGTTAGACTTTGCCTAGGCTCACAGGAATTGGACTCTGGATGACTGGAAGAGGGTTATATGGTCTGATGAGACCAAGATTAATCACCTAGGGTCAGATGGTCACAAATGGGTGTGAAAAAAGCCAGGTGAGGGGCTCAGTGACAGGTTAGTACAGGTAACTGTCAAGTTTGGGGGTGGTTCCTTGATGATGTGGGGCTGTATGACTTGGCAGGGAGTTGGATATGCTGCTGACCTTTACCTTCAAATTTTGAAGGATAATCTCCTGAATACTATGGAGTATTATGATATTAATCCTCCTGACATCATCTTTCAGCAAGACAATGACCCTGTAAAAAGGTAAAGGAGTGGTTGGAAGAGTAGGATTTCAAGACTATGTCATGGCCTGCATAGTCTCCTGACCTCAATCCCCTTGAGCATCTTTGAGATTATCTCAAAAAAAGACTTGCAGAGGAAGAACACCCCCCTCAAGAAGTTCATGAGTTGTGGAATAGAATTCAGGAGAAGTGGGAGGAGATACTAGTGGAGGAGATTCAGAAACTTATTGAAAGCATGCCTAGAAGGATAGAGGCAGTGATCAAGGCAAAAGGAGGTTATACCAAGTACTAATATACCCTGGATACTAAAAGCTCAAAAACTGTTGCAATAAAGTCACCATTTTAAAATGGCCATATCTCAGGAACCACTGAGCCAAATTACATAATCAGTAGCTCCATTTGTGGCCAAGAGTGTGTATCTTATTTCGTCTAACTATGACTAAGCAGGATTCCCACACACTCGGACACTACACAGCAGACAGTTCAGATTAGTGAAACATTGCAATGGTTTTTGAGGTCACTGTATCACCATGACTGCTTTCATGTCAGCAAAGATTTCGTTCATCATTGCTTGGAACATGGTGGGGGAGTTGCATAGTCTGAAGTACATGATGAGGGGTTCAAATACTCCCCTGAAGCAAACAAAGGCTGCTTTCCATTCATCACCTTCTTTGATGCATATGTTATTGTATCTCCATTGGAGATCCATCTTTGTGAATAATTTAGCCCCTTTTAGTTTATCAACTAGCTGCAAAATGAATGGTAGTAGATAGTTGTTTTTGACTATGTGTTTGTTTAAGTAATGGTAATCCTGTACCATTCATTTTCGTCCATCTTTTTTTGGGACAAAGAACACTGGTGATGTTTGAGGGGACTTAGAGGGTCTTATGTAACCCTTCTTTAGTTGATCATTGATAAATGTAGCTACCTCTTCCTGTTCCATGACAGAGAGAGGTATGATACATCCTTTCTTAGGTTTAAACGTATCTTTGAGGTCTATAGCATGGTTCCAGAGTTTTCATATAGGCATGCGTTCACTTTCTCCTTTATGGAATACTTTAAGGAATTTGTGGAACTGTTTTGATACAAGCTGTTCTGCAGTCTTGTCTGTCTTAATTGGTTGTTCCATAGCAGCATGTAAATGATAAGCTGTGTAGGCTTGCTCCTGTTCTTCCTTATCTATGGTTGTCAAAAAGATATTGCGATCTGAGAGCATATGGCAAGATCTAGGGCATCAGTTAAGTTTTACTGTTCTCTTAGCCCAGTCTATTTCTAGGTTGTGACATTTCAACCATGAGTATCCTAGGATTAATTAATTCTTTCCTAGAGTGGTGACTTCTGCCAATATTCATTCTTGATGACCTTGATACATAATAATTAAATCCATGGAGTACATGATGGATTCAGCAGAGTTCTTTGTTCTGTCCATGTTGTAGATCAAAATGGGACATGATAAGGGCTTCATTGATAATTTGTTGTTCTCAGCCCATTCTTTGTCAATAAATATGATGTTGATGCCACTGTCTAGCAGTACATCCGTTTTGATCATAGCTTTCTTATTTTGTCCAGGAGCAATGGTAACTTTCAAATTAATCTCCTTTTAGATGTTTACATTTCAGATAAAGATTTCTTCCAGGATTTCATCATTATTGTTCTTCTTCAGATGTGAAATGGTGCAAAAAGGGTGATCCTTTTGGATGCCCTAGCAAATCTCTCCATTGAGAGAGTCTCTGTGTACTGAATCTATAAATACATCTGAGTCTGAACTTTCTTCAACCTCTAGGGTTGCATAATGGTTGCCTTTTGCAATGTTCCTGCCTGGTGCAGTTATGTTGTCTTGCCTTTTCCCTTCTCCTTTGAATGGATGACAAATAGGTCTTTGAAGTAGGCCTCAGCCTCTTTGTACATCATCTTCTGAACCATACAGTCCAGGTTTGATTTTGAACTCCTTGAATTCTCATCCTCAGAGTCGCTCCATTCTTCAGCCACTCTGACCTTTTGGTCTTTCCCTTTTGGGCAATCTTTCTTGTGAGCACCACCCACATACTTGCACTTGGAGTACTCAATCTTTGGTTTCAGACACTCTTTCAAAGAGTGGCCTTCTTTTCTACAGTCATAACATTTGAACGGCCTGCAGTCCATTGCATTGATGTCCATGGCATCAGACTTCTTCTGTCCTTTGCTCTTGAATTCTTTCCTTTGGGCAGTACAGCCCATTATATAATTGAGAGCTTCTTTTGCCATATCAACCTAGTGGATTTTGGTGAGATAGTTGGCTGGTGTTTGCTGCCATTTGCCTTCTCTAAAGATTTGGACTATGATGCCCCTTGATACATTTTTTTTCAATAGCCTCACAGTGTTGGAATCATCTAGTGCTGCTTGGTTGTAAAGTGATTCCCACTTCATAATAAATTTGTCAATGGGCATGTTGCCCTGCATGAACCCATCAATCTGCTTGCAGACCTAGTCTATTTTGTTGGCGGATCTAAAAAGACCCTCCATTTCTTGTTCCAACATGGCCCACATGTAGGCCCATCCTTTGACTAAGCATGTTTTGGTGAACTGGCCCACTTTTATGCTGGTGAGTCATGAGAGAATGGCAAGTACTACATCATATAAGCTGGGTGTGATGGCTGTGCTATTAATGGTGAGCCAAGCTTTCATCTTGCTCTACCATTCTTTGAACTTTGCTCTAGAACTGTCATAGGTTCCAGGGTCTGAGAAAATTTCTACTTTTCAGGAATAGCCTTCTGTGGCTGCTGCTTGACCTATAGCTGCTTGTGTCCTTAGTGTTGCAAGCTCAGTGGCCTATACATTTATGATTGCATTTAATTAAGCAATGACTGCACTTGCAGCATTGAACTCAGCAATGATGGCATTTGCTTGATCTATCCAGCTGGCAGATTGATCATGGAGCACTTGTGAGAGAGACATGGTGAACAATTATTTATTACAGAAACTTCTTTGGGTGGTGTAGAGATAACTAGGGTTGTAGTACTTTCATAGTGTAGTTTTTGTCTGTGAAAGGTTCACCTCCTCTGAGCCTCCTTATGCTAGGTATGGCTCTTCTTTTTCTCTGATGCTTTCCATGTACAGAGGTCTCTTTGTCTTCTGCTTTTCTCTTGGCAGGTCTTAGTGGTATATACAGTACTGGTTCTTCTGCTTCTTTCTTAATTTCTACCTCTAATATTGAGATGGAGGTTAAAGAAGAGCCTGTGATTGTTTCGTTTGACCACAAGCAGATAGGTAGGGGCAGGATGTAAAGTGGGGTCAGATCTGGAAGAATTGGTGCATCATTTGGGTCTACAGACCAGTCTTTCAAGGAACGGATCTGGTCAGTGATGGGCGAGGTACTGTCCTCAAAGGTTCCTGCTTTCTTGAACACATTGAAGAGGAAGGTGGTAGCATAGGGGTTGGTTAACTCTCTGAGTGGGTCTAGGCTAGCTTTCTCTAGCATGGCTAAGAACTGATCTGCTGGTGATTCAGGCGAAGAACTTCTTAAGGCAGGTTGCAAGTTCACAGCACTCTGGCTTCTGACTTCTTGAGATGCAGGTGGCTCAGAGTCTCTGCTGGCTGCTACTACTAAGGTCTGCTCTGCTATTATGCATGAGGTAGCATACAAAAAAATGAGAAGGGCTCTGTTGGGCATTAGCAGCTGAAAAGGAAGAGAGGGAGTTGTTACAGGTGCACTCTACACTATAGTGCATTATGATTACTGAAGCTACAAGCACTATGGAATATGGAATACGGTGTAAAAAAGATAAGTGGTGTGGTAGATTAAGTGGTGTGGTAGATTAAGTCTCTAGAGGGTTTACCACAAGGAAGGGGTTGAAGAGAGCAAGCTATGCTCGTTCCTAGAGGGGTTCAGCAAAGGTAGATAGACAAGGAGGGGTAACTAGATGTAGGCCCAGCACCAGGAGGGTCAATCCAGTCAATTCCAGATTGAAAGCAAAGCGGATTGTATGAAAACTGGTCTAGGATGAGAACCAGATTGAGATAAGCGATGATGACAATGACGACAAATGAAGATGTGACTGATAGATGGTGACCCAAATGAAAGGTATATTGCACAAGGCAGATACAGGGATTTATAGTCCAGGTACTTCCCAGGACTGTCAGAAAAAGGTAAAACATATGTCAATGTCAAAGTATTGACAGGTGAGATAGAAGTGATAGAAATAAATGTTGCAACACCAGGACACAAGAAAACATATGATAAGGTACTAACCATCTCAGTTGCTAGTCCTGAGATAAGTCAGATAGTAGGTAGAGCAGATAGTGTAACCAGATAGTTAGTCCATGTACGAATAGGATCAGATATATACAAATAGAGAGTGGATCAGCCTTTGATGAACACAGGACATGATGGGACACTTGTACGATGGATGCTAGAGGATACAGAGTGACCTGAAAGTGAGGAAAACTGAGTCTACAAACATAGGGAGCATCGAGCTCCTACAATGGACACTCTTAAGTTTTATCTTATCAGTATTGGACTTACTGATTACTCTTTATTTTCACATTTTCACACCTTTACATGTGCATATGATCACATTTCACTTATTCACAACTTCACAACTTCACAATTATCACTCTTGATGGAGTCATGCTTCAGAGGTTTGAATTGTTTCAGGAGTGGTGAGCATTGAAGACCACTAGCTCATCATGAGTGTGGCTCCTTCTTTGTAGATCATGGCATCCACTTGTGATGTATGCTTGTAGGTATAGTGGTAAGATAAGATGATGTAGTCAGATCTTAATGAAACAACCCTAATAGCACTAGGCCTTTTAGGTTACCACTAGGAAGCTTAGACTAGAAGTCAAATGAGAATAGGAGAAAACCCAAGAGGATCTGACTGAGGATCCCTTGGTCGTCAATTCAGATCCTTATATACTCTATTACATGTTTGTATGTATTTGGTCTCTGATCCAAATAGAGACATGAATAGCCATAAGACTGTAAAGCAGAGATTAAAGGCATGAGATGTAATCAATCAAAATGGAAGAGAAGCATAGCCATAGGGTAAAAAGTAGTGATAATAAAGTGCATGAGACATGGAAATGGAAGTGTATGAATAAAGTTAAGTTCTGTCATTTAAAGTTCAATAAGTTCTAATGTGTAATGTCATAAATCACACAGTGTCAAGCACTGTGCTGTCATGAAGTCATGAGGAGTCAATGGTGTTTAGAGCAGGTGTATTCAGACTTAGCAGATAGAAGAATAGACGAAACAGGGCTTAGAGTAATTGATTTGAGCAGCAAGTCTAGCGACAAGCATTAGACCTGTGCAGTATAGTTTAACCTCATTGTGGAGGAGTATGAATAAATATTAATGTTGCAAAAAGAGCATTTATAACAAGCACAGTGTCTGCTACTCTGTAATTCATGACATTATACATTTGAACTAATTGAACCTTATATAACAGAACTTAACTTTATTTGCATGCTTTCATTACTATACCTCATGCATTTCATTACCACTACCCTTTATTCTATGGCTATATGCTTCTATGCTTCCTTTCCATTTGATCTATCACACCACATGTTTTCCTCATTTCTTTAATCTCTACTTCATAGTCTTATGGCTATTTATGACTCCATTTGAATAATGGACCAAATAGATACAAATATATAATATAGTATATAAGGGCCTGAATCAATGACCAAGAGATCCTCAGTCAGATCCTCTTGGATTTTTCTCCTACTAGCTTTTGTCTCTTAAGTCTAAGCCTCCTAGTGGTAATCTAAAAGTCTAATGCTATTAAAGTTGTTTCAAGTATACTGATGGCTGATATAAGTATACAGATGAATATTATAATATAGATATATAATTATATAATTAATTATATAGATGATGATATACTATAAATATATATAGCTAACTATATTAAATAAGTATATAGATAATAATACTACTATTATTTGCTTTTATAATACTTATAATATTTATATTATCAAAACTATATCTATTTCTTCTTAGCTAACTAATCTAATCTATATGATTTAATTAACTAAAAATATTATATTTAACTTTTTAAATATAACTCTGACTAACAATGATATATTTATAGTGCATAGCTTTAGCTTTATATTTTCTAACCCTTCATAAATTTTATAATATCTTAGTTCAAATTAATTCTGTTCTTTTCTAATTTAAACTTCATACTCTGTCTTTTGACTCCTAGAATAGACTAGTACAAGAGCACAATATATATACTCTATACTAAGTATTCTTGCTCCTTTTAATTACTTTATTCTTATTTAATCTAAATAGTCAAAATTATCTATAAAAATAAATAAAATTATTTATATACTTATTTTATTATTTATATATCCATTTATATTAGTCATTAGTATATTTATATAATCATCTATATAGTTATATCAGCTCTTATATAGTATATTGATCTGTATACTTATGACATTATTTATATTATATACAACAAGAAGAAAATATATATTCTACAATACAAAGTAATGATGGACCTGACATTGAGCATCAATAACATGCTATTCAATTTGAAGATGACCCACAAGCTATTTTATCTGTCCAATATAGAGGTGAACATTGATGCAGATAAAAATGAGCCAATCACATCATATTACCTATATCCAATGGGGTGTTTAAAAATGATAGGGCATTTTTAAGCACATGAACTTATCATGCCATTCAGAAGCCATCTTTCTGTTCTTAACAAAAGACTAAAGAACAAATGCTAGCCTAGGAATGAGGATGGAATAGAAGCAGAACTACTAATGGGATATCAGCCACTCATTGAAGATGTTACCAGCCAAGGATACAACATGCTGTCTTACCAGATGTGAATGCAGAGCCAATATCATGAATTTCAACTTGAAATGATGACAAGTGCACTATCTGAGATGCATCAGACATCAGCAACAAATAAATAAAAAGCATGATGATCACTGGAAGAGTATTAAAACTGGTTACCATTCAAACAATATTATGAGAAAATCCTAAAGACATATATCAATACCTCTACATGTGTTGAAAACATGTTTAGAACCTTGTTGAGGAGAATGCCTGATGAACATCACAATGGAAGGTAAATATTGGTTATAGTGGGATAGTGACATCAGTGATGAAATTACTGCAGGTAATTGTTCAAAGATATCATTGCACCTTTAGCAGACACATGGTCTCATGGTGATGTGTTGGAATCTATCAAGGACCATATGATTATATTCAAACTGAAGGTAAGTAAACAATCTATGTGAAAATGAATATATGTATAGTAATAATGGAGATGAACATAGATTTTACCTCACATTGTTTGATGGACAACATATAGTCTATGCTGTCTACTGAGATGCATATGGAAGAAGTTTCAAAGACAACAGAATAATAGAGAAGCTATTCCATACTATTAGATAGAACTAACAGCTGTGTTTGAACAATGCCTTAACTATGTGCATATCAGAAATACAAAGGTTTTGATGAGAGGTCTCATAGACCTCCTGTGGCTATCCTTGTCTGTCATTCATGATGGTCTTCTATCTATTTCATCCATTGTCAAGATATCACCTGTTTTTGCAATACAAGTCAAGATATGGAAGATAGACTAGCCAATAAAATCTAATGAGTCTATTATCACAAGTAAAAGATCTCAAGTACTCAATTATAAGATAGAGCATTATGAGGTGAAATATATTTCTTTTATATAAAAACTATATATATTGTTACGTTTTTCCCTATTCCCAGCCCCTATACTCTTTTTCTCATATAATCAAATGTTGTCCTCGCACCTCATGACTACATTCATCCTTGTCCATGATCCAAGACCTATATTCACGTTTCCATCCACGTCTACTCATGGCCTTCATATGAACTCCATCTTTGTGTGCTTGTCCTCAATTCTTCATGGCCTTAGAAGCACATATTATATTAACATCCTTATCCTCGTCTTCGTCCTTGTCCTTGTCCTCACCCTTGTCCTTGTCCTTGTCCTTGTCCTTGTCCTCATCCTTGTCCTTGTCCTTATCCTTGTCCTTGTCCTCATCCTTGTCCTTGTCCTCACCCTCGTCTTCCTTACTACCCATCAACGGGTATCATATGTCCATCTTTGTCCCTCATGAATTCCCTCAGACTCCCTTTCATGTGTAGCTATCTATCACCTCATGCATATCTTGTTTTCTCTTATCTTGTTTAGTCATCATGTGAGTACCCTTATGGTCACATGAGCACCTTCATAGTCAGGAACCTTCTTCTTCCATGTTCCATGACTTTCTATCGCATTCTATAAGAACCCTCACAGTCCTTCAGGTTCTTCTTCTCTATTCTATCAGCTTCCATTGTATTACAACCTTGTCATGTGATCTGCTTACTCAGCATATTACCTATCACTACTTATATCCACCTGTAGCTCTATTCCCGTTTCTCTAAGCTAGAGCTCCCTTCAAGTATCTTTACTTGTACTTGAATAGTCATTCCAATCTAGCTTTCCTGTTTTGCCTCTCGTGTGTCTTCGTCCTCCACATTGATTGGATGCTCCCCGAACTTCTGAAGCTACTGTCACAGTAGTATCTTCCTTAGTCACTAGGTCATTGCTCATCACACGACTTTCTCGTACTCTCATCATTGTTGCTCTAGTAACATGACATACCTGCATCGTCATCTTAATTAGACGACTCTCCATCTATCATCCTCCTGTCAGTCTTGTCTTCATTCAACAAAGGCAATACTCTTTGAAGGGCTTTGCTTGTCTCTACCCGAGCCAAGCTTAACACATATCTGCCATGGATGAATGTGTGCATTTCTAACACTAATCTTTTTTTAGAGCTATATTGCATTATTTATGATATAGCATTCCTTGTACCATATCCCATAAATATTTTGCCCATCCATGCTCCATCCATGCTTCATCCATCTAGGTCAATGCTTTATATTTCTTGGCTGTATTCAAAGTTTATATCAAAAATGTTGTCCAACTTGTAATAGAATATATCAAGAAAGATTTAGCTTCTATGGAAGATGGTGACAATATTGCTTCAGAAGCTTATGTATCACAATCAGTGAAAATTATCACTAGATTGTTGGAGAAATAAACTCTGTCCATTGTCCTTCTCAGATGATATCTTTGCTCAGCTGGTCAGAGCAATTTTTCATATCCAGGAGCAGCTACAATATGGACTTTCTTCATTTCAACTTGGACAACAGTCCACATTTTGACTAGCTGGTTAAAACTATCATCCATGAAAGTGAAAAACTGCTGGCTTCTATCATTACAAATGGTGACATCCTAAAATCAATTTGTCTATCTATTTCCAAGACAGCTAATCTATTCAAAATTTGCAATATCTCTTGGTCTCCAGATTATACTAGTCATGCAGGTTGTCCATTAACAACTATAACATATTCAATCTGGATAAACTTGAGTGAAAGGAACTAGCTCACTCAGCAAACTGTTATAGAACTTCATATATACTCTCTTGTCTCTGCAATAAGAATCACTCTCCAAAATGACTTTCAGGCTAACTGGTCTTGTCTTCATCTTTATGTACAGAATCTTCATATAATACTCAACAAACAAGTTCTTTCAGATGAATGGTCCTTGAGTTCTACATATGACCTGACCATCTAATTCCAATGCTACATATGTCAAGAATACATATGTCTGGATTCATAACAACTATGATGGAAGTATTCCTCTTCACCAAACCACCCTCCTTCTTGCAATAATCTTTACTAAACTATTGCTGAAAATATGTCACAATAAACATAATTTTAATATTAACAAACTTGAAGATTTGATGTTGCATGTCCACTGCTCTCCTTGGATTGTCACTTAAATTACAAAGACATGACAGACCCTCTTTCCTTCATTGCCATGATGTTAACTTTTATCATTGCAATTTATAAACCTTCTTTCCTTTTGAGGCAATATATACAGAAATATAATGGTAACCTTGGGAAACATTGGACCAAGAAGCATAGTGGATTCAGATTACTCATCTTCTTCACTTATTGATTTTCATCAATTATCTTTAGATGCTAAAGAAATCACTCCTTTCAATCTTATCAGATTGGGCTTCACTTGCTCAAAGGATATTAGCATATTTTGTTCTGTAAAATTCCAAACCTCCTTTCAGACTTCTTCAATTCCACCAATCATTGCTTTCTGATCTAAAGGACCTTCCTTATGATCCTTTTTCTTGTCTGGTTTCCTTGATCAGTCTTCCATTCACAGAAAAGCTAGCTTAGACTGAAGAGGTCATATAAAGACCATTAAATAAAAGACCTGCTGTTGGCTCCTCTCAATCTAGTCCTTCAAAGCACACTCATCCTCAGTATATTATTGTTTTAAACCACTGTTTTATCAATATAATCCTATTCATGCAGTTTCACATCTAGTAGGTTTGCATAACTTTGTTGTTGTCATTATCTTATTGACCTATGTATGACTGCATCAGCAAATTTCAAGTTAGCTGCACAATACTATGAGACACTGTACAGTATGTGTCAGTTGCCACAGAGTGACAGAAAGATCCCCCTCTGTATAGAGAACTAAAAGTGCTTAAAATTGATTTATTTTCATTGTACTACAATTTTATCCTAGCAAAACTATACTGTAAAAGTCTGTGATGGTCTGTAATAGTCTATGGCTCTGTGAGCTCTATATCTAACTAGTTAATTTGCTGATGTGAAATTCATGCAGGAGATCAATAGCATTCAAATCCTGTTGATCTCATGCATAATGGAAGTTCAATGCAATAACTACTGAACACTCAGTTCTCATGTGAGACCATCCAAACTGTAGTGAAATAATAACCACAAGGATATATATGATCATACATGACAACCAAACATTCACAGACCAATATGAATGAACAGAACCCATTTGATAAATGATACACCATCTTTCCACAAAGCTCCTTGCATACATTCTTTACCACATGTGGCACAATATGATTGCTAATCAACCACATCATAGCAATCACATCCCTGTTACAATGTGAATAATACACTACTAGAAAGCCCCATAGCTATCAGACTAGTAGAGGATGATACATTTACCATCAATCAATATATATACAAAGAACAGAAGAACCTGGCTAATGGTTGCCAAAA
>JBBPTP010000601.1:0-15897 GCA_038094195.1 Pulveroboletus aff. carminiporus | reverse complement strand
CTAGGGTATGTTGTACATGTGTAGGGTATAGGGCTAACTGTGTAATGCGAATGTAGTGAGGCATTGCATGAGGCATATCTGTACTAGAGCACATGTTAATAAATTTGATGTTGAGTGACAGGAATCCATATTTTGGTCGAACCCTTTGTGTAGCATATGGTCAGGGGTACCTACTGCACAGCCACTATGTTCGGCGGTTTACATTTCCCATAGTTCATCCGCATATTTTGCAAATCTGAATAGGTAGTCCTCTAGAGAATCCTTTTAGTAATCTGTCCATATAATTTTGAGGATTTAATATTGTGGCTTCGAATTGTTATGAGGCGCTGAACATGTCAAACATATGTTCGGCGCATGTTCAGCGGCTTATGTAAGCCCGAGTTTTGAAGCAGAAACATTTAAAATATGCTCTAAAGGTAGTTCTAGCTATAATCTAGGTGTCTCGAATGTTTTATTGGTAGTTCTGGCCATCTGTGGTGTGTAGTACTGATTTTAGGCGATTTGGGGTGATAAGTACTGCACAGCCACCAAGGTGTACCATGAGTACATCAGTTAGTATGCAATTTTGGCAACCATTAGCCAGATTCTTCTGTTCTTTGTATATATATTGATTGATGGTAAATGTATTGTCCTCTACTAGTCTGATAGCTATGGGGCTTTCTAGTAGTGTATTATTCACATTGTAACACTCTTTGAATACATGGATTATGAAACTCAAGAGGCTTTCGTAAACCGTGCACTGCTTGATTGAAAGATCAGATACCAAAGAACCAAGATCAGAG
Source organism: Pulveroboletus aff. carminiporus (assembly GCA_038094195.1). NCBI lineage: Eukaryota > Fungi > Basidiomycota > Agaricomycetes > Boletales > Boletaceae > Pulveroboletus > Pulveroboletus aff. carminiporus. Next base: position 15,115 of record JBBPTP010000601.1, on the reverse strand, counting down.
AAAATCTCCTTCCTGATTCTATCTGTTGAACCACTCGTTCCAGCAATCACTATCTTTCTCCCAAAGTGATTCACAAAATCACCCATGCCACTGAACTCGTAGTTGAAGCTGAAAAGCTGAAACCAAAGAAAACACTCCCCTCTGAGTACTCCGAGTTCGCCAAGGTCTTCACTGAACCAGAAGCTGGCAAACTTCCCCCATCTTGACCATATGATCATGAAATTAATCTCAAAGATTCCTTCGTGCCTAAGATAGGCAAATTATATCCTTTGTCACCCAAAGAACATGAAGCAACAGAAATGTTCATTGATGAAAATCTTAAAGCGGGCAAGATTCGCCCCTCAAATTCTCCTCAAGCATCTCCTTTCTTCTTTATCAAGAAGAAGGATGGGAAACTCCATCCCTGTCAAGACTATCAGTACCTTAATGAACATACAGTACACAATGCTTACCCCCTTCCCCTCATCAGCGACCTCCTTGATAAACTCAAAGATGCCAACATTTTCACTAAATTCAATGTTCAATGGGGATATAACAACGTCTGCATTAAAAATGAACATCAATGGAAAGGAGCCTTCCTCACCCATAAAGGCTTTTTGAACCAATGGTCATGTTCTTTGGCATGACTAACTCCCCTGCCACGTTCCAAAGATTCATGAATGACTCGTTCAGAGACATGATCGCTGAAGGATGGCTCGTCATTTATATGGACGACCTCCTTATTTTCTCTAACAATGAAGAGATTCACACAGAACGCACCCATCGTGTCTTGCAACGAATGTAAGAATTAGACCTTTACCTCCACCTTGAAAAATGCAATTTCACTACCAAGGAAGTCGATTACCTTGGGATAATCATTAATGAACAAGGTCTCAAAATGGACCCAGTCAAACTTGAAGATATTGCCAAATGGCCCATACCTGCTTCAGTCAAAGAGGTCCGATCGTTCCTTGGATTTGCCAACTTTTATAGATGATTCATTCAAAATTACTCCGAAATTACCCATCCCCTCATCGATCTAACCAAGAAATCACAATCTTGGAACTGGTCAGATAAATGTCAACAAGTGTTTGAGACACTTAAATCCATGTTTCTCTCGAAACCTGTCCTTCAATTTCCTGACCTCATGAGATCCTTTGCCATTGCCACCAATGCCTCCAAGTTCACATCTGGAGGCATACTCCTTCAAACTGACTCCAATGGGGAATGACACCCCTGTTCATACCTCTCCCAATCGTTCTCTCTAGCAGAACAAAATTATGACATCTACGACAGAGAACTCCTTGCAATCCTCCATGCTCTTAGGACATAGAGACACTACCTTATTGGCTCTGTTGACCCTGTCCAGGTCTTCACTGACCACAAAAATCTCACTTATTTTCGACAACCTCAAACATTAAACCGACGACAAGCTCATTGGCTCCTCGACATTTCAGACTATGATCTGAAACTAATCCATGTCCCCAGCACAACCCTTTCTGGCCCTGATGCTCTATCTAGAGCATTGATCATCTCCCAAAAGATGTGTCAGATAATGAAGAAACAACCCTTCTTCCCCCATCCATGTTTGTCTGTACTGCCAGTGCAACTCTCCATTTCATCATTGCCAAACAATCAAGCAATGATTCCCTTGTCCTTACTGCTCTTCAAGCACTAGATAATAAAATTCCACCACCATTCCGCTCCCGCCTTTCTGACTGGCAAAATTGCGACAGTGTTATCACCTACAAGGACTGTGTCTATGTTCCCCCAGAAGATGACCTCCATTAAAAAATCATCTCCTCCTGCCATGATGACCCTTCTGCCAGACACCTGGGTGTATTAAAAACACAACAACTCATTTCCCATGAATATTGGTGGTCAGGTCTGGCCCATCATGTATGCAAATATATTGAAGGCTGTGCTATATGCCAGCAAAACAAAGTCAACATGCACTCCATAGTACCTCCGCTCACGCCCATAAAATCCCATGCTACTCGCCTCTTCCAGCAAATCTCATGTGACTTAATCACTGATCTTCCTTTGTCTAATGGTTTTGATATGCTCCTGGTCATTGTAGACCATGGGCTTACTAAGGGGGTAATTCTATGCCCTACCAAGAAATCTATCACTGCCGAAGGGGTAGCAGACCTCTTCTTTCACAAAGTATATCTCCATTTCGATCTATATGAGAAAATAATTAGCGACAGAGGTCCACAATTTGCCTCAAAATTTGCCTTGGAACTTGGATGCCTTCTCAGCTATGATCTTGCCCTCTCCACCGCCTATCATCCTCAAACAGATGGCAAAACTGAATGTGTCAATCAGGAAATTGAAACATATCTCCACATTTATTGCAGCAACAATCCTACCTCATGGTCCAAATCCATTTTCCATGTTGAATTCGCTCATAATCACCAACCACATTCTATCACTGCCAAGTCTCTGTTTTACCTCATGCTAGGATATGAACTGAAAGCAATCCCCACTGTCTTTGCCGAATCCTCTATCCCTGCAGTTGTTGATCGACTGAAAACTCTTGAAGCTGTCTGATCTGAAGCATTAGCAGAATATGAACTCACATGCCAAGTTATGGCATCCTGCACCTGTCGCAATTACAATCCCTTCAAGAAAGGTGATAAGGTCTGGCTTGAAGCCAGAAACCTGAAATGTTCTGTTGTCAACCCGAAATTTGCTCTGAAACACGAAGGACCTTTTACTGTCACTTCAGTCCTATCCCCCTTATCATTCAAACTCTGAATCCCCTCCACATGGAAAATACACCCCATGTTCCATGCTTTCTTGTTATCGCCCTATCGCGAAAACACCATTCATGGTCCAAACTTCCCGAAACCTCCACCTGACCTTATCAGTGGAGAAGAAGAATATGAAATCCAGTAGATATTAAAACATTGAGGTCCACCCTCAAACCACTATTTCCTTATCAGATGGAAAGGCTATACCCCAGAAGATGACTCATGGGTGCCTGAGAAAGATCTCTCTCATGCACAGACCATCCTCAAGGACTATAAAAAATGACATCCTTCTGTCTGCTCCCTCTCAATTAAACGACTCTCATTCCATCCAACCATGCCTTGCATCCCTACCTCTGAACTCTCTGTTTTCCCTTTCATCCGCACCTTTCATCACCATTTCCCTGCACATGAAGACGCCCTCGCATGTGCCCTCAATAATCCATCATTGGCCACTACCTTGGATTGTTGTATCCATCCTGACTTGCCTCTTGGCCTTCTTTGTGCTGCCTATGGTGCCCACCAAACTTTGTTCACCGCCATTGCTTGCCTGGAAGGCTTTCCTTCCTTTCCTGACCTTGACCTGGTCCTCAACCTTCTTCGTAAATCTCATTCCCAAGTTAACTGTAAAATTCTCGCCGCCGCCCACCAACTTGAATTAACCAAAGTTGGTGAGAAAGTCCATTCTCTCCTTGCCAAATATGGCAATGTTCTCCCTCCATCTCCTTCTGAAGAGGAGAAAATCCAAACTATTACTCGCCTCATCCGTACTCAGAATGACACCCCCCTTATTCATGGAGACCCCGATTATTATTGTGCATGCAATGGCTGTCACAGGATTAGCCACAAAAAAGCTGAATGTTGACGCACCAAATGTAGGGTGTGCAAGAAATTCATCACTGGCCACGTTGAGTGGCAATGCCTGGTCAAATCCAGATCCCCTGTTTACTCCTCCCCGTCCTTATCTGATTTCAACCCTGCTCTCTCTATCCATATACCCTCTCCACCTACACCTGACATGTGGACTCCACCCCATGATAACTTGAACTCTGAGTTTACACCTGACAATCTTCCCGTGAATGACCCCATTGTACCCATCGAGGTACTACAACCTTCTTCTCCCACACCTAACCCTTGTCTTCTTCATCCAGAAGAAAACCCTTGCGTCTTATACCTCCAAGCTATGGACAACTATGATCTCATTGATGAAAGAAATGAAACCAGTCTTGAGGATTATTCAGCCGATGAAGACAGAGATGACATAGAGTGCTGTTGTCATGCCATGCTTAGTGCTGGCATCCCCTCCGAACATCTATCTGACCATAAAGTCCCTAGTTGGGATGAACTCGACGCTTTAATCCAACGTTTGGAATTTTGAAGAACTGGTAGTTCTTCAGACTTAGTAAGGGGGTAATGTTATAACTTATCCCAGACTTCCCATCATAAGTATTCTTTTCCCTTTTTACCTTCACTTACTAATCACATGAGTACCCTTATGGTCATGTGAGTACCTTCACAGTCATGGATGTTCTTCTTTCCTGTTCCATGACCTTCCTTGATATTCCATTCCATCACATGATTTGCTTACTCAGTGAATCACTGAACACTATATAGTCTCATCTCTTTTCCTTTTGTTTCTCTAAGCTAGAGCTCCCTCAGAGTACTTCCACTTGTACTTGGTAGCTGTCCCAATACTAGCTTCCTCATTTTGTCTCCTGTGTGTCTTTGTCCTCCACATTGATTGGACACTCCCTGAACTTCTGGGCTACCTTCATGGTAGTATCTTTCCTCATAGCTAAGTCATTGCTCATCACATAACTTCCTTGTACCCTTGTCATTGTTGCTCTTCTAGCATGACATTTCCTCGTCGTCATTGCCTTAGTTGCACGACTCCTTGTTCATCGTCATCCTAGACATCATTGAAGGGCTTTGCTTGTCCCTACCCAGGCCAAGCTTAACAGATGACAGACGAGGAGTCATGCTAATACAGCAACAACAATGAGGGTATGTCATGCTAGAAAAGCAATGAAGACAAGGATATAAAAAAGTCTTGTAATGAGCAAGGACTTAGCAAGGATAAAGAATACTACCAAGAGGTAGCCTAGAGATTTTAGAAGCATCCAATCAATGTGGAGGATGAAGACACACAGGAGACAAAACAAAGGAGCTAGTTTGGACTGGCTACTCAAGTACAAGTGAGGGTACTCAAAGGGAGCTCTAGCTTAGGGAAATAAAGGGAGAATGGTTGAGGTTATATAGTGAAAGGTGATTCACTGAGTAAGCAAATCATGTGACAAAATGGAAGGTCATGGAATGTGAAAGAAGAAGGTCCATGACTGTAAAGGTGCTCATGTGACCATAAGGATACTCACATGATGAGTTAAGCAGTTAAAAGAAGAAAAGAGTATACACAATGGTTAAGTCTGGGATAAGTTGTAACAACATGCAAGTGCATCAGATATGGCTAGGCCACCAATGATCCTTCTAGGTCCAGTAATGCCAGCTGGTAGAGAGGCAGTGAGATTTAGCTCTTTAGTAGCTCTCTTGATCAAACAAGGAGACTAGCTTTGGATGCTTGTTGGTTAGATGACTTTTTAAGGTCAGGATGGCCACAGCCTCTTGACATGGCTGGCAGATCAAGAAATGAAATTCCATGTTGACTGCCATGTTTAGTCTTTTTAGATAGGGATGCTCCATGTATGATGTCCTTGGAGCATCTTTGCTACTCCAGATCTCTTGTTCCTGTGATAGCATGACAGAAAAGTGTGGTGACTGGTCAAAGTCATGTTTTAGTGTGTGCTTTATTGAAAAAAAAAGGAGTTCATTGTATACCACATGAGAAGAAGAAGAACTCTGGATGATGTTCTTGTAACAAGTGAACTCTAAGGGACCACAAGGCCTGACCATGTCTGCTCTTTCATGCCCTTGACTGTTTGTCATCTGTGATCATGGATGGCAAGTAGATCAGATTGAATGTGATTGTGCATAATCTGCCACCAGATTGTACTATAAAGCCATATATGTACTTACTCCACATGGACAGGTTGGCTCTTTTTCTACTGTCATGGAAGAGAAACTTGTTACAACTTGATCTTTTCCTATGACAGACACAGACTGCTGCCCAGAATGAAGAGATGCTCCATCTTTGATGACATCATCTGATGCTAGATCATGCTCTCTTTCCATGTCCACAGAGGTCAGGGTAGGATCAGCCATAGTGATGTCTGACCAAGCCTTCTGATAGAATTTGCTTATATAATCATTCTTGTCCATGTTCAAAACACAAGTTTCTACCTTTTTCTTCTCTTCTGGTCCAAGCCAAGTGGACTCTAGCTTCTTGAGATGCTTTTGTAATCCATTCACTGTTATAAATTCTTTGGGACATTTGCTGTCTGAGCAATAGCACAACACTATTCCATTTTCTTTGCATTCTCCTGTCCATTGTAAGCAATGAACTTTATGGTCTTGACACACTTTCTCCAATGCATGTCATGAAGGTTTTTGTTTTCAAATTCTAGTTCACATTCTTTACAAGAGCAAGGCATGGTGAAGGTATTGATGATGATGGTGACAAGTCAAAAAGAGAGTCTCTTGTTGCATCAATTTTCATCATTATATAAATATTTGTTAATGTTTGTTTGTTTATATTTTATTTTCAATGTTTTTCTTTCTTTATTTCTCTTTCTTCTCATATTGATCATGTGTTGCTCTATGATATACACATTCACTCTCCTTTGACTAGCAACTCCTTTCTATATACATGATCATCCTTCTTCTGTTACATTGTATTTTCAACTAGTGACTCTGCCTTTTCTTTTTGATTGTATGATATGTATTATTCTTGTTTTCTTGTGTTCCAAGGTTCATAACCTTATATTGCATGATCTGATGCCAGATTATGTCCATGACTCTTGTCTTTGTTTGAAAGTATATAACTTTAGTGGCTGTGAGATGATTTCATTCTAATTTGAAAGTGAGTTCAGTGGCTATGAGGCAATTTTATCCTAATTTGAAAGTGAGTCAAGTGGCTATAAGGTGATTCCATCTTAATTTAGAAGTGAGTCCAGTGGCTATGAGGCAATTCCATCCATATTTGGAAGTAACTCTGTGACTATAATATAACAACTATCTTATTTGGAAATTTTTGTTGATCAGAAAGCACTATCTGATATTAGATCATGCCATTTTGAAGGGAGTGAGTCCAAGGCAAGTCCAGGCAAGTCCATAGGAAAGAGCAAGTGTGGAAAGTGCCAGAGGGTCTGGCATCAGAAGGAGATTATTAGCATAGATTGGACAGTTTTTTGCTCACTAAATTCTCCTATTTGGTAAGGTCAAAGCAAACATTTATTGAATACTAGATGTATGCCTTTCCAGTTCTTTTCTAATTTCAACTTGTATACTCCAGACCCAACCTTCACAAGGACTTTGGATGGCCCATATCTTTTGTCATCAAGTTTTTTGAAGGACAATCTATGCATATATTTGTCTCTTCTACTAAAATGAGATCTCCTGGCTAATATTCATTTATAGGTCATTGTGACCTTTCTTGATACCATTTCATATCAGCAGTAGCATGTTTAAGAGCATTTTTAGCCTTGTTCTATGTTTGCTTTATTCTTTTCACAAATTTATCAGCACTTTCATTTTATACCCTTTTTCTTGACTCTATCCCAATATTAGACTGTTGTCCATAATTTAATTTGAATGGAGAGTATCTAGTAGTAGATTTAGTGGTCTGATTATGTGCAAATTCTACTAGTGGTAACCATTCAGCCCAATCAGTTTGACAATGATTTGTGTAGAGTCTAAGATATTGCTTGATTTTGACATTGTATCTTTCTATTTGTCCATCTGTTTGAGAATGATATGCTATAGATGGATTTGCCTCAATCTTTAAAAGGGTATACAGATCATATATAAATGATGAAATGAATTGTGATCCTCAATTTGATATCACTTTTTATGGGGTCCCATACAATTTGAATATGTGATCTCTATATATTTTTACTACACCAAGAGATGTAATATTATGGCTAATCAGAAATATATGTATCATCTTAGAGAATTGATCCACTATTATCAAGATCACATTCTTTTCTTCTGATTGAGATAATGGACCTGACTAACCCACTGAAGGATCAGCTGTTTGAGCTATAGAACAATAGTAGTGAATCTGAACCTCCTAGCGAGTAGGAAAACTTCAAGAAGGATAAGACTAGTGTTCTCTAGAGCTGGGGGCATCCCTTATATACTATTCTATAGTTTGTACAAGTGTATACTACATCTAAGATATACTATGCTAGGATATTGCATGTATACTTCATGTTATATATGCCTACTGGGCTATATCTACAATATATCTTTAGTAGGAAGGTTTCTAGACTAGTTCTAGACTTATGTGTGGCATGTAATGAATGGTTGTGGTCTAGGATATGTTGTACATGTGTAGGGTATAGGGCTAACTGTGTAATGTGAATGTAGTGAGGCATTGCATGAGGCATACCTGTACTAGGGCGCATGGTAATGAATTTGATGTAGAGTGACAGGAATCCATATTTTGGTCAAGCCCTTTGTGTATCATATGGTCAGGGGTACCTACTGCACAGCCACTATGTTCGGTGGTTTACATTTCCCATAGTTGGTCCGCATATTTTGCAAATCTGAATAGACAGTCCTCTAGAGTATTTTTTTAGTAATCTGTCCATATAATTTTGAGGATTTAATATTGTGGCTTTGAATTGTTATGAGGCGCTGAACATGTCGAACATATGTTCGGCGCATGTTTGGCAGCTTATGTAAGCCTGAGTTTTGAAGTGGAAACACTCAAAATATGCTCTAGAGGTACTTTTAGCTATAATCTAGGTGTCTTGAGTGTTTTATTGGTAGCTCTGGTGTGTAGTACTGATTTTAGGCGATTTGGGGTGATAAGTACTGCACAGCCACCAAGGTGTACCATGAGTACATCAGTTAGTATGCAATTTTGACAACCATTAGCTAGGTTCTTCTGTTCTTTGTACATATATTGATTGATGATAAATGTATCATCCTCTACTAGTCTGGTAGCCATGTGGCTTTCTGGTAGTGTATTATTCACATTGTAACACATTTCAGAAACATCCAAACCAAAAGAACATTCACTGCAAAAGGCATCTTCAACTGCTCTGGACACAAGTGATGAAAAGTTATCCTCCATGTTGACAGGGCTGGTCAACACTGTTCAATCATTGGCAGAAGGGTGCAAGAATGGTGTAGAGGATGTGGACACAGATGTTAGATGTCTGATATGCTCATTCTAACAGTTGAACTGACTCAAGATATTTGTATAGCTTTTGCAATTCCTTTCAGCATTGAAGAAGGCAAATATCAAAGTTAGTTTGGTTTCCAATGCTATTTTGCATGTCCAGCATGAAAAACAAACATTTGTGAGCCTCTCTTTCTCTCCTTTGATGTATGGTTTCTCATATCCTCTAAATTTTAACTTTGTAAAAGATACCACACAGCTTGGTCTTCATCTGGAGAAGATGGAGAACAATGGAAAGCACATCAACAACCATTTCAAGAAAGGGTTTCTGATCCTGGCACAGGAATGTGAATTGGCAAAAAAGAAGTAATATTATATGTACATAGCTAGATTTACTACAAACACCACTCTTGATCTCCTTTAGAACAGACTGGACAACAATAATAAGTATATGACCTTTTAGCTTATGCCATCACACTCTGTGTGATGTGATTCTTCCAGTCTGAACCCAACTCTTTTCATTCACCTTCACATGCTTCCTAGAAGCTCTTCCAGACTGGCCATGTTAGGGTTCCATTTCCTATCACATCATGATGTTTTCCTTGGTTCATTAGAATGCATAAAAGGGCAATGAAATCCTTGTCCAACAAAAGATTCAAGTCCTTGCTGATTTAAATTATGAGCTCTTCCAACTTGTTGTCATCTTTTGATAGGCTTTTCAGACATTTGCAGTAGAACCAACCTTTGCACCTATGACAGTGTCTTTGCTCATCTTGATCAGAATTGTATGCTTTCTTGCAGACTGAACAAGCATCAAATGGTTTCTGGGTCATATCAAATCAGCCATCTCTTTCTCAAAGACCTTTGGCTGTTATACCTCAAGTGTCAGTTTTCCTTTGCCAGTCTTGATCAACTGACATGTATACATATCATCTTTTCCTATGAATGGACCACTGACATTTTCATCTACAAAGTTCATGATGTCTGCAGGAGCTATTTGACCTCACTTCCATGTTGAACATGTTCAAGTTACAAGACAACTTACACATGATCTGTTCTGGAGCAATGATGTCTAGATGATCAGACATTACTAGCTCAAACTTGCCCACATTAGTGCTGATTCTGTTGTTATTAACTGTTAGTAGATTGTTCCTGTGATATAACCAATGACTAACTCTTTTTCAGATATGTCTCCCTTTCTGTAGTACTATGAAATGGCTACCCATGCCTTCTGTGACCAGTCAGTAGTTTTTTCCTGTCAGACAAGAAAAAATTCCTATATGAGCATTCTTTAGATGCTGAACTCTAATGTCCTATATCAATCCATACCACATGACATTGCCTTCACCTCTGACAACAATGCTGATATTTAATGTGCTGTCAGTCCATCATACTATCACTAACTATTTTCTTTGTGCACTCACTTGTCACCCCTACTGAAGGTATGAGCCATGTCTTCTGATATCTTCTTTTTTCCCTCTATCACTTCATCATCTGCATTCATGAGATTGATTACTATCCAAAGTGAGTTTTCATGACATCTAGGCACTGAAATATGCTTACCTTGAATTTTGTTGCTGAAAGGAGATTATAGAAGGTTTTCTTCGATGGAGATGACATGGGTGATGTTGGGAGATGATGTCTGATAGTCAAGATCAAATGTTGATTAATATATCTGATGGGCTCTATAACCAGTTCTTTTAACTAGTTCATTGCTTAGATCTATATCTACATAATATATCTAGTCAATGACTAAAAGATTCATATCTGACCACCTAGACTTTATCAAACCTTCTAACTCTGAGCTTATCTCACCATGAGCTAACTGATTCATTTTTTTTTGTTCAACAAAACATTTTTACATTCTGACCATCATGACACCTCTCATATGCTCTCAGGCTAAGGTACTCAAAGCTAACACTATGATCCAGACAGTGAAAACACATTTTATACCCATATATCATGATTCTTCCTCTTTCTCTTTCTCTTCCTCCTCATTGTCTTCCTCTTATAATTTATTATTGAAAACCTTAACTTCTTAGAGAAAAACTAGAAATTCTATACCTTTAGATTCAGAGTCATCTATTAATGAAGAAAAGCTCAACATTGCATACCAGAACTACCATGTGATAATGAACAACCCAGGCCTTCATCAGACAGATTCTCAGAGCAGGGACAACCACCACCAGCTAGACTTCAATGAGTTTTCTAAAGACATAGAGATCAATGGTGAAGCACTTCAATCTACATATCAGAATTGTCAGGCTATGATGGACCATCTGAATCTTGACTGCTTCCATTCTGAAGACCAGCAACAGGCACATAAGGACAATTTCAATAGATCCAGTGATGACTTTATGGAAGAGCCTTTCCACCAAAGTACTTCATCATCTCCTTTGCCTTTGGAATTTGACCAGGATGATATACCTTCAGTACACCATATTATTAGTATATTTTAACACTTTTGCTCTTCATCATTTACTCACATGTTTTCAGTGTGCTCCATGGCAAGACCTACCATGTGGGTGATCACTTATCAAAATCTGAACACTCTGAGACATCAGACATGGATTGATGCCAGTGTTCTCAATTTCCATCTCTTGTCTCTGTGGTACTCTATTTCTGGAAGATCACATGTCCATTATGTCAACTTCTTTTCTGCCATCCCTTCCATTTCATCTAGTGTTCACTCCTTGCCTGATGCTCAAGAGATACACATATTTCAGTAGTGTCATCTCTTCAACTCTCTTCCTGAAGATCCCTCAGTTCTAGTATCCTTTGTGGTTATGGCTTCCAACCACTTCTTTGCTGTGGTCTTCAATTATCAGGAAAACATGGCCCTTGTCCTTGGATGTTATATTTCTGGAAACTTCAAAATATCCAATCTATGTTATGATTATGAGCTGGATGACTGGTGCAAGTGGAATGGACCTTTCTACTGGACTTGCATCACTGCCCTTCATCAATATGATGCTGTGAAACCTAATCAAGTCTGTGTACATGTGTGCAATTGGACTCAAAATGGTTATGATTGTGGACCCATCGCCTCCTTTGTCATAGAGTCCCTTCTAAATACTGGTCTCTATGATGATGAAGGAGTTCTTCATATTCCTTCCATTCCTTGTGGTCACCATCTTCATCTTCATATGCTCACCATGGTCAAAGAGGCTTGCATAAGAAGTTGGGAGGACTATTGCTATCTTTCTTCAACCAACCTTCCACCTATAGACATATGGTCACAGTGGGATGACACACCTTCTGTCACTGAGCAGACCATCAATGAAGTACAGGAAGAAGCTTCTGGAGAGCAGCATGGAGCTCTCATTCAGGAACTCAATGTGATTGCTACCAACTGTCTTGTCTGTCATAGGGTCAATGCAGAACAGCAACAGTCTACATTCTCCTTGGACTCTGATCTTTCCCAGAGACAGGAAGATGATGAAGAGAGAGATCAGCCAGTTTTCAATTCCAAATCTCAGTGCCTCAAGGATCTTCTTTGACGATATCCTTATGTGAACAGAGCTAGAGCTAGAGATCTCATTCCACCTTGAAAAGTGTATGGAAGGTCAAATATGACCACAGAAGATGCTCTTCATGCTATTCAACAATGAAAGCATGTCAAGGATTGGTCCATAGGCTATATGTTCTGCTTTCCTCATCCTACTCCTGCAATACATCTTTCTGCATATCAGGGTTGTCGATGGAAGACATTTAACAGGTCATATGATGATTATGAAGGTGGATCCATCTTGGAAAGCCTTCAGCAGGATAGCAATCTTTATGAGATTGTAGAAGATCCATATTATCATCCAGGACTATGGACCTCTTTTCAAGATCATGGGTATCATCTGATGGCTTCCTTCAGCCAAATGTTTTACTTGAAGCTGTCCATCAAACTCATGGATCATATTCTTCCTATGGGTGTCATAGAAGATTATGAGCCCTCTCTTCAGGTCAATCATTATGTTACTGGTGAGCATTACATCCATATGTCTACATTCCTTATGAAATTTAGTTTAGAAAAATACACTCTCTATCATGGAGCAACCTCTTCACTTTCAAATCAGATTGAGGATCAAGTTCAAGTGAATGATGTGATCATCTTAAGTGCTGCTCAGATGATTGAGGCCAGTGCCATTACCTCTGAAGATCTCATCAAAACCTTTCTTTGTGATCAATATAAAGATGATAAGCATATCTGTCTTGATCTCAAATTGGATCATGTGCCCCTTACCTTTGAAGAAGTGAATGTGGTGGTGGACATCAACAGTCTTATCTGGGTCACTCGCTCCCTTCATTTTCACACTCCTTTGGCAATATATCTAGGTCCCATTTTAGAAGACAAGACCTTCATGCACAAGAACAATCATGTTTATGTTGACATTCTTGTTCTTCAATCTCAAGAGGATGCCAATGCCATTGGAGGTTGTACAGAATGGTTGACCATATCCTTTCCCATCTGTGGAGTTCCATTCCTTATACTATTTTCAGTACATTGAGCAGTGCCTCAGATGTCATGTATGTATACATCTGCTTTCCCAGAATGATACATAGGGATGAGATGACACACAAGCATGCCAGTTGCATCCCCAAGGAGGTCTTGAACTATTTCTGGAAGCATGTCTTGCTTCCTGCCATACATCAACATGTCAAGGTTGACAGTGCTCCATATGTATCTCTCACTCTAGAGGAAGTGCGATTCAAGGCTCGCAAAGGCAACAGCAAGAAGGCAGGTCATCCCAAGGCAGTTCCCTTTACCATGGATTTGTTGAAGAAGATTCAATCTACCATGGAGGATATCATCCAAAAAGATCCTTCACGCTTTGCCAACTATGGTTCCTTTTTCTTTGTTCTGAATTGTAAAGGAACCAAGCTTTGGGCCAAGACACCACTATTTCAAGAGAATAGCTCTTTGATCAAAGTCCTCCAGGATGGAATTCCAGCACTGGATTGGTCTTACATGGCCAACAGAAACAATAGTGAACTCTTGGTGGATTTAGGGATCAGTTTTCATCCTATCTCTGATGAGAAACTGGTGGGTCTGTGAAGATTGGATGCTTTGGAAGCTTCATTTGGTGCTAGTGGATTTCTACAAGACAATATACTGTACATCACACTTGCACCCTTGGATGGTATGGAGGACTTCAAACTGAAATATCTCAAGAGAGAGCAAGACAAACTCATATGGCCTTCAGGAGTTCCTACAATCTCAGCTATGAGGTGGTGTGTTACAATTCTTTTCCTTTCTGCGTCACTACTCCTTCTTTCTTTCGCACAACACACCGTCCTCTTTGGAATAGTCCGCATTACTTACCAGCACGTATTGTTGATTATCTCTACCCACCCTTATCTCGTTTTTCTTTGATCAGTTCCAGAAGGTTGGTCGCTTGTTTTCTTATTTCGAACAATCACTCCTCGATCAAGTCTATCATCTTGATCTCGTAGTTCCATCGTATTCCTTGTTTCTTTCACGTTCTACATCGTTCTACTGCGGGTTATCTAATCCGCAGCATCACTTGCTATTTTAGTCTATCTGGGCCGGCCCTGAGGTTGTTTAGCTATCACTACTTAATGAAACAACCCTAATTGCTACTAGAGCTTTCAGGTTACCACTAGGCAGCGTAGACTTAAGAATGAGCAGATGAGGGGAAATACCCAAGAGGATCTGACTGAGGATCCCTTGGTCGTTGATTCAGGTCCTTATATACTATAATACATGTTTGTATTTATTTGGTCCATTGTCCAAATGTAGACATGGACAGCCATAAGGCTGTGAAGCGGAGATTAAAGCAATGAGGAAAGCATGAGTTATGTGGCATATCAAATGGAAGGGAAGCATGAAGCATAGCCATAGGGTAAAGGGGTAGCGGTAATGAACTGCATGAGGCATAGAATGGAAGCATACGAAATAAAGTTAAGTTCTGTCTATTAGAGTTCAATTAGTCCAGAGACGTCAAGTCATGAGTCACACGATGTCAAGCATCGTGCTGTCGTGAAGTCGTGAAAGTATCAGCAGTGTTTAGGGTAGGTTGGTTTGAACTTAGCGGTTAGAAGGATTAGGGAGTCGTGACGTCGTAACTTTGGGGTACTTGATTTGAGCTGCAAGCCTAACGACAAGCATTAGACTTGAGTGGCTAGTTTA
>JBBPTP010000599.1:0-15941 GCA_038094195.1 Pulveroboletus aff. carminiporus | reverse complement strand
CTTGACTTGGTTTTGAAGAAACGAGTGTGCTTAGTAAGCTGCTTAGTCAGCAGTCTTAGTCATTGTTCGTTCAAGAAAATGTTAAGTCCCGAAGGACGAGGTATAGCATTAGGCAGCGTTTGTAACAGCTATAGTGACTTCAAAAACCCTTTCTATATTGGCCTCATTTGTAGTATATGATGCATACTGTCTAACTCTGTAGAAATTTCACTTAGTATTGGTGGAGTTATAAATAGAACATACTCTTGGCTATTAAATCAGTCCCTGAGTCATGTGATAGAATTTACATAGTGTGAAGATATAGTCTGATGTCATGAAAATAATTTTTATACTTTTAAATTAGTTATTAAAATAAAATTGAATTTAAATTCATATTTAGTAAATATACTAACTATATTTAATTCTTTTTTTGCTAATATAACTATTATTAATTTTCTATATATTGAATTTAATTGAATTAAGATTAACTTTTAAAATTTAAAACTACTTCTATTAAAATATTATAATAATATTATAATTTTAAATTTTAAATTAAAAGGCAATTATTTCTTAAAATATTCATAATTAAATAAAAGCTTAATTATAAATATATCAAACTATATTTATAAAATTATTATAATAAAAGAGAATTTAAAAAATTTAAAAAATTATTATATTAATATCATATATAATAATAGAATATAAAAGATTAAAAGTTAAGATTTATGAAATAATAGCCATATTAGAAGTAAAAATAACATTATTTTTAGTATTTATATTATATTATATTTATTTATACAAATAAATATAATTAAAGATTTTTAAATATAAAATACTTTTATAAAAGTTTTATTTTTATAATATCAATAGAAATAAATTTCATAAATAAGAAATATTTGATAAATATCTTAAGATTAAAATTTAAAATTTAAATAATAGTATAAATATTTTTAAGAATAAAGAAAAGAAATTAAATATTATATTAATAAATATTAAAGGAAAAATATATAGCTTTACTATAGCTAGTTATTATCTAAAAATTTTTATAATCTTAGTTATATAGAAAATAAAGAAATAATTAGATATCTAGTGATTATAATATATTTGTTAAGAATCTATATAAAAGTTTCTAATTTAATTATTAAAATTTAACTAAAAATTATAATTATAAAATACTTAATTAAATTAGAAACTTTTATATAGATTTTCAATAAATATATTATTATAATCACTAGATATCTAAAATGAAATCCTTTAGCAAGCAATTTTAAAATGTGTTTATTTGACCTTCCATGAATATCGTATCATAGAAGGCTTGAAAAAGCTTAACATCATTCTAGTATCCATTTCTTACAAACTACATCTAACAATTGACTTTCAGAACATTATAACTTACTATGAATTTAAAAAGAGCAAAAATGCTTATAGTGTTAGTGCTGCCAAGCAATAGGTTATTAAGCTAGCAAACATTATAAAACTAATTTAGATCAATCATTATTTTTTTGTTAAACTTTACTTATATAGAATCCAACTGTATATTGCCCTTTATATTTATAATTGTATACTTTTCTCTAATGCACTTGATATCTCAAAGTATCTATATGATTTCATTGCTGTTATTTTCCATTTTTTTATCCTCCATATAGATTCTATCTAAAATAATATTAACAACATCATCCAAAATGGTAGTGATCTTTATTTAATATATACTTAACTAGCAATAGATAGATGATTGCAAGAACATTTGATAGATCTAATTCATTTACTTTATCTATATTGCCTCTAGTATATGCAACAGTTCTATCTGAGTATGAGAGTATGGTATTGTATCCAGAGATACAAGTGATGAGCTCAGCTGAAAAACATGCATCCTTAAGAACTATTGAAGAAATTAAGCATTTTTAAGTGACATTCAAATTCATGAGCTACTAACAATCCATACATTAAAAGCATTCTATAGGATTGATGATGAGGATATTTTTGAATCCACTGACACTTTCAACATCTTTAGGAACTGTAAATAAGTTAATGGATACTGAAATTATGCTTCACATCTCTATAATATTCCTTTTATTTGTGGATCAATAGTATCTATCTGTGATACTCCTATCTTTCATTTGAAAGGAAAGTTGGTTATGAAGAAGTAGTCAGATACAATAGATAATATTTTAAAATACTTCATTAATAGCTCTACTAAGTTGCCCAATAAACCTTTTGAGATATCTAAACTCTCATTCAAACCATACAGATATATATAAAATTATTTCTACTTTTATAGTATAGTTTTCTTATTGGCAAGAGTTTCTCAATGATATTATATATATAATTATAGATAGAACATATTGATATGCCAGTAATAATAAATATATATATATCAAATATGCTGAAGTTTTGAAAGACTAGAGTTTTACCAAGAACTAGTAGATAATGGCAAGTGCCTCATCACTAGAGCATATTATGATGAATTTATATTTTAATTTTATAGTTTATTTACTAATTTTTAATTGTAGAGTACTTTTTTTTTTTTACTACCACTGAGTTTCTGTCACCTCTAGATCTTATAGGCAAGATTCATCATATAGCACATTATAATTTTAAGTCATTATTCTAGCTCATTTGGATAATAAGTGTCAACTTGGAAGACCTCTTCAACAAACAACATTTTTAAAAAGATTTCATTTTTATTTTTATTTCTGTCTCTATTTCTGTCTTTGCCTTTATCTTTATCTCTATTTCTGCCTCTATCTCTGCCTTTACTGCTATCTCATCTGCTATAACTCCTACTATCATCCCAATTGAAATAATATCTTAGTTAATATAGTCAGTCTTTAATTTTAAGCTCTGATATTTAATCAACAGAGTTTTATACTTTTCTATTGTATCTATTTGAGCCACATTTAACCTCCACATTATTATAGAAAAAGATGTTTTTAGCTGAAAGCAGAGTATCTTCCCATCTCAGTTTGCTTCTAGTATAAATTCATACTAGACTAAAAGCTAGGTAGTGCTTAGTTTGTTTAGTGTATGGAACATCTTCAGAAATATATTGTATAAACTATTAGATACAATGCTGAACTTGAAAGATTAGTCCTAAAAAAACTGAAGAAGTTTATAATTTATTAGAAATTTCTAGAGATCTTGAAAATGATGTGTAATATATGTGAAGACAATAATGTTTCAATATTTAAAGATAGAAGAAGAGATCACACTGAGTATAATAAAGTTCTCTAATATTATAGCTTTTAAAATAAAATAATAAACAATTCTGATTCTTATATAAAATTTTCTAATCATATTAGTAAGAAATTGTCTAGTAAATGTTAGTGTAGTGAAGGTGCTACTATAACATTCAAATATACAAAAAGGTCATGCTGTTTTTTCTAGTAAAGACAGTTAGAAATATTTGGGTCAACTATAAAATAAGTGTTATTTATTATATTGTATTCTTGTCTTTGATCACATATATTTTATTATATTTAATAAGCTACACTAATTAAATCCACTGAATATACTTAATATATTGTTCTCTTGCTTTCATATTTCATATAGACCATCTGTTCAGATATAAAAGTTATTAATTGTGATTAGATTAAATACTATAGAAAACCACACATACTTAATGGATCTTAGCATATCAACAATTGGCTGTTGAGTTTTATTAAGCAGTTTGAGAATAAAGTAGTAATTACTGAAATATTTTATGAAATATATTTATAATTATATATATAATATACATACAGTCAATAACTATAATATATAAAGTTATATAATTTAAAGAGATATTAGATACTAAATATAGTTAAAATGAATAGTATAATGATTGTTCTATTATGTTAACTTACAGATCTTTAGTTTATATATTACAGATGAATGAGAGACATCAAAGCTAAGATATAAATTATAAAATAATAAAGACAGTAAAAGTATTAGAAGAAAAAGTCTCACTAGTAAATAATACTAGTAATCATCACCAAGAAAATAGTTCTAGAATCAAGAGTTGATATAAGAGACTAATAAATTTGACACCTTATTAAAAAATATTATTGAAGCTGAATTCAATAAATTTAATAGGATGAGCAAGATAAAGTTATTAAGTTAGAGCTGGAATCTATAGAATTTTAACAAGTGTGGTCAGAGTCTGAGTTGCTTATAGCCTAAGCAAAAGTGGACATCATTATTTCATATAGTTTTTAATGATGTTCTAGACTCAAAAACATCTGTTGCAGTTACTAAGAAGATTCTTGATATTAAAGGAATCTAGAGTATAGAATACTAATAAATCTAAATGAGTCAATAAATATCAATATTTATAGATAGAAAGTATTTTATATAAATGCCTAGTTTATGGAATGTTGTGCTTTGATGTACCACTAGTAGTATTAAAAGTAACTGGGATGTCTACTTCACATAATTCTTTTTTCACTTTGTGGTCTGAATAGTCTTTACACACAGTATTCTAGACCACTTAAGTTAGTTGTGGACATTATATGCAAATGATGAATGAGTACTGACCTAGATTCATTAAACTATAGTTGATTCTTTACTTCTTGATTACTTATTTATATTTGCTATTGTTAAAATCAATAGTTAATTTGATGATTATAATGTCTTTTCAGTTTATTTTGATGCAGTTGCTTTGTTTCTATATATCACTATATGTAAATGTAATATTGCTTAGTAAACTTACTATTGATAGTGCAGATTGGTCATCATCAAAATCTGCTGACACTCAATAAGATAATCTAAACCCACAACTCGTATAATAATATTTGCTATAATATTGTTAGTATATATCTACAATGGCATCACCATCTATTATCATCTCTTAACAGGCTCTTTCAAAAGTATGAATTATATATATATTAATAGTACTAATGTATTCAAACCTTTCCTGGATAGCATTCTTACAGTGTAGCATGCTTAGGTCAGTTCAACTTTAGATGTGGATTCTTAATCTTAAAGTCATATATATGGTTAGTTCATAATAAGAATTTGCTTAAGAAATGATCATTAAAGAGCATCATGGCTCTCACATGCATACAAATTCTTGTTTAGTTTCTCTTCCTCATCTCTAATAATTTGGTCATCATCATTCCAATCATCATTACTCTTTTTTAAATCTAAGTTATTTTTGCTTTCACTTCTAGCCACCTCTCTCTTATCTATACTCTTATTATCATCTTTTCTTTGCTTATCATCTTCATCATCTTCTCCTTTGTGTCCATTATACTCTTTAACCTTGCTTACATCCTTTTCATTCTTATCTCCATTACTAGCTTGCTTTTCTAGCTTGTCTTAGCTGTTATCATTCTTATATCTGACATCCTATATGTCTGACTAAAGAATCTTATTCCAGTCATGTGACAGTATATGACCAATGTTACTACCACAAAATCTCATAAACTTATGATCTGTAAAGCTAGTGGCATGAGATTATAGTTAGTTTGACTTAGTTAACAATTAGCTAGATATACACATATATGTTGACATTGAATCACTGCTAATCATTATTTTTATCTTTTTCTTATTATACAATTGAGGGTCTGAGCAGCTTGTTTGTTCATTTATGGAAAAATACTAAAATTAAATGAATACTGTGATAACATTGTCTGAGTTCAGAAAAATAAATAGATCTGGATCATTCTCATGTATAAATCCAATCTAAGAAAGCTAATAAGTACTGAAACTAAAAGAGTAAATGAGATTACAATCAAACCATCTTATCAACAAGACATCCTTGCATTGAATGTTATCTGAGATTATCATGTTTGGCCCCAGATTAGATCTATTATAGTAGATGTTGACATGAAAAATCTTAATTATCTGTCTATACTAATATGAATAATAATTTGAACCAATCTCATATGATATAATCATAATGTCAACATAGATATAAGAGTTGATAGTATTTTATTCTTGCTACAGATTATAGATCATATAGTTGACAGAGAGTGTTTCATATTCATACATCATATTGCATAAATAATGAGACTATTCTATATTTTTTTATTGAAAATAAGAGTCTCACCATTTTGTCTAGATCCATTGCAAATCTACTATAGTAGATGGTCTTTGAGATGGTCTATAAAGTCCTAGGAGATATCAGAACTCTATTTATGACTAGCAGTACAACTCACTTTGTTTGCTCTATCCTCTGGATGTGATTCAAGCCACACTGTCAAGTCAACTGCTGACCAGTTAGACTTGGTGATATTATAGTGAACTGATGGTAATGTTTAAACCTACTATTCTGTCCAATGCCTCTCTCCTTCTATTAGTCAAAAATCTTCCTTTGTATCAAGAAGATGTAATATCACAAGAGCTCATCTGTTTGTTTTATGATTTAAATATACTACAACATTTCCATCATCAAACTGCTCCACAGGACTTACCACCATTATATGGAGCACCAATGCATTTTTTACTTGACAATCTTCCATGTCATGTCCTAACATTGTTATACTCTTATGGCTTTGCCACTTTTATTGAACAGATCTCTGAAGAGAGACTATACTCCATCTTTCTACCCATTTTTCAATCTATGACTAGTGAAGAAAGAAAACATTACCTCTCTTCAGTTGCTTCTTTTTTTTTCAATTCTAATGCTTATCCCTCCATGATCATCTACTCTCCAATTTGTTATTAAGCTCAGATCAGATCTACTATAATGTTTATTATCCCCTTCTTCTTCTTTTACTATAACTATGTCTAGCTCTTATAATGAATCAGAATCTACTATGGTTGAAGAAGATGAAAAACCACCTGTTGATAGAGCAGCCATGTAGCTCTCTCAATCCTATCATATCTCTGAGGTCAATGGTGTCATTATTCTATTAGCACTGACTCATCTTCTTTCCATCATAGTTTATTGTTGATTCACCTCTGCTCTTACTGAGTGCTTTCATGGTCATCTTTTAGATCACTATAGAAAGGATTATTTACACTACATCTGCCTAAACTGCCATATGTCTGCTCCTAGACACCTCCAGTATCTGTGTTTGCAAACCTATGCAGCTTTTGTTTTAGATGAGGAGACTCAAATCATATCTGCTTCATACACTTGTGTGGACTTTATAATCAAACAGGACATATCACAGATGACTGTCCATTGAACCATTGTAAGAATATAAGTTGTGTGGTAGGCAATGTTTCTACAGGGTGTACCATAAGAAAGGAGTGAAGGAAGCATGCTATGCTTATCTCTAAAGGGATTTAGCAAAGATAGATAGATAAGGAGGAATAACTAGACATAAGTACAGCACTAGAAGGGTCAATCCAGTTGATTCTAAATTGAAAGCAAAGCAGATTGAATAAAAACTGATCTAGAATGAGGACTAGATTAAGATGAGCAATGATAATGACAATGATGGATGAAGATGAGACTAATAGATGATGACTCAAAATAAAAAGTGTATTGTGCAAGATAGATATAGGAATTTATAGTCCAGATATTTTCTAGCATTATCAGAAAAAGATAAAAGATATATTAATGTCAAAGTATTGATAGATGGGATAGAAATGACAGAAATAAATGTTGCAACACCAGGACACAAGAAAACATATAATAAGATACTAACCATCTTAGTTGCTAGTCCTAAGATAAGTCAGACACTAGATAGACTAAATAGTATAACTGGATAGTTAGTCCAGGTACAGATGAGATCAGATATATATAAATATAAGTGGATCAGCCTTTGATGAACACAGGATAGAATGGACACTTGCATAATAGACATGAGTGAACCTAGAGTGACCTGAAAGTGGAAAAAACTGATACTACAAACATAGAGAGCATTGAGCTTCTATACTGTTTATTATTGCAGCAAGCACTTGACATTTTTAAATAGCATTTCAGCTCTACTTCTCCAGAATATTGTGGGATTAGTGCTTCTTGAACCAGAGTTTCAAGTTTACAAAGGAGGTAATGTTATAATCTTTCTTCTCACTTCATCTCTTTTTTTATTATCTTTGCTCAAACTAATGTTCTTTTTGACATTATCTATTATACATGGTCTCACTTTTTTTTGTTTTTTTCTACTTCACTTTCTTGCTTAGTACTACTCTAAGCTCTTGAACCAGAATGTTTACTTCTCCATTGATTCTCTTGCATCAATGTCATAGTTTCACTTAGTTATCATCATTCCATATTGTTTTTCATTGTTCTGCTAAGGACTAACTAATCTGTAATCTCACTTTCATTTATATCTGTCTTAGACTGGCTCTATAGTAAATCATTCATCACTACTTAAAGACAGCATAGCAGTTATATAACTTTTTTTCTCACTTTGAATCTATTTGTTATTTTGCCTAGCATTAGATTTAATTAAGGATATTGCAACTCTTCATGAGCTTCTCCCTTGGTTAAATCTCTACTTGAGTCAAGTTATCTCTAGTATCAAGTGCTAGGTTTAACAGAATCTGTTCAATAAAGATGAAAAAGCTATGAGAATATAACAAAGTTAAAACATGTTGAGTAAGATTGTTAAGTAAGAAATACATCAGTGCTCCATATAATGGTGGTAAGTCATATGGAGTGACCTGATGGTGGAAGCATTATAGCCTATTTAAATTATGAAATATATAGATGAGCTTTTGGAAAGTTATATCCTCTTGATATAAAGAGAGACTTTTCAACTAAGAGAAGGAGAGAGGCAATAAATAGAATAGTGGTGAGTGTGGTCAATAGAAAGAAGCAATGGTTTCACTGAAAGAGTTTGAATATAAAAAGTGATGAAAGAAGAGGATGCTAAGGAGGATGCTAATGATGATGATTGGAAAGACATAGTGTTTTAGATAGTGATAGAAGTGGTTCATTCAGGGCAATACTCACAAAGAGACTGACATCCTATTTAAATCTTAGAGTCAGTTGTTTTTTTTATAGTAATTAAGAATTTGCTACATATAATGGAGATTACTTTCTAGTTCCTAGATATTTTCTGAAGAAGAATATCCTTTCCATGTGGTCAGGTACTGTCATTGCAATGTACTACCTTAATAAGAGATAATGTGATCCATCTTATATTCTTCTTCTGATCTAATCAAGTCAGATGATGGATGGAGGAAGTTTGGACCATGTGCATCAGTCTCTTTATAGGATAAGAGGAGGAATACATGAAACAAACTATGGATCTTCTAAGTCAGGGATAGTTTCAGCCTATAAATAAGAGAAGATAGGACTTGAATAACTTTAAAGGGGTCATATCATTTGGGAGAGAGTTTCCTTAATAGAGTTTTGATGTGAAGATTGGTGGCTTCCAGCCAAACCTTAGCTCCTACTTTCTAGGAAGAGAAGTGCCTGGTAACCCAGTTTGTCATAATCCATCAGACAGAATCATGCATAGCTAGTGCTTCTCTTCTTGATTCATCAAGGATGGCAAGTGTTAGGTCTAGCATTTGATATTAGGAATAACTTCAACTCAAGGGAGGTTTGACCAAGGGAGGAGCTCATGAAGAGTTGCAACATCCTTAGACAAACTTATTGCTAGGCAAAAGTGACAGTAGATTTAAAGTAGAAAAAAATATTACATGATGATAGACTACAGTTTAAGTAGTGATTGCTGATTCACTATAGAGCCAGCCCAAGAAGAATAAAAAAGGAAAGAAATGCTACAGATTAACTAAGCTGCAGTAGAACCTTATGGAAGATGATGGAGCAATATGAGTGATAGGAACTATGAGGTCGATATGATAGAATTGGCTGAGAAGTGATAGTCCAATATCAAAAGAGAAAGTAACATACTTTAGAAGCATGATCATAAGACAATCAATCTGGGATGAGTAGGTGAAACAATAAATAAATAAAAAATATAAGTATGTTGGAGGATTCCAAATAGGATGGTAGTTTGTGTGAAGGTTAGAAGTACTAGTTGTTACAACCTTGTCTATGCATTCTAAGGGACCATTCTAAGCCTTATGACTATGTAAAAACACTCTGAATCAGTCAATGATGAATATGATGTCCATAGATCACATACAAACTATAGAAGATAAGATATAAACACTAATACTCAAGATCTACATATGTGCCCCTAATATTCTCAATGGCTATGTAGTACTCAGCACCCCTAACTATCTAAAATTGCCACCACACACTACAGAGGTCCGGAATTCCTAATAAAACACTTGAAATACCTTTGTTATAGCATAAAATACCTTTAGAGCATATTTTGACCATATATACTTCAAAACTTGAGCTTATATAAGCACCAAATGATTACACTGAATAATAGTTCGAGGTGTTCAGTTTCCCATAATAATTCAAAGCCACAATATTAAGTTCTCAAAAGTATATGGCAAGATTCCTAAAAAGACACTCTAGAAGGCTATCTACTTAGTTTTGCAAAATATATGGACAAATCTTGCAATCTATGAACTGCTAAGCATAGTGGCTATATAGTAGGCACCCCTGACCATATGCTATACAAAGGGCTTGACCAAAATATAAATTCCTGCCACTCTACATCAAATTCATTGCCATGTACTCTTATGCAGATATACCTCATGCAATGCCTCATTACATCCAAACTATATAGTTAACTCTACACCCTACATATGTGTAACACATCTTAGACCACAACCTTCCTTTACACACTACTTACAAATCTAAAACTAGTCTAGAAGCATTTCTACTAAGTCTATATTTTGAACATAGCCTAGTACATATATATAACATGAAATATATACCCAATACCATAGCATAGCATATCTTAGATGTAGCATACTTGTATAAACTGTAGAATAGTATATAAGAGACATCTTCAGCTCTAGAGGACACTAGTCTTGTCCTCTTGGAGTTTTTCTACTTGCTAGAAGGTTCAGACTCACAATTATTGTCTTATTGTTTAAACAGCTGATCCTTCAGTGGATTAGTCATTTCACTTGAGATGTTCTGAGATAAAATTTTAGCAGGCCTCTTACTTCTTTGGATTGAGATAATATGTTTTGCCTATCTTTGGAACAAAAGATGATTTCAGATTGATAACATGATCATAGAAGTAATGTTCAGGGAGCTTATTGAAGGTCTGTTTAGCAAAGACATCTTTTGCATCATTTAGATAGAACAGTCTGGTGAAACAACCATAAACTCCTGAGGTGTAGCCATCAAGAGGCAATAGCGATTGCTCAAGAGAAGTGTCTTGTTACTCTTGTGGTATCCTTTACCAAGGCAGTCTTGACCTAGCTAGCTTATGCTAGGGAACACAAATAGTGGAGTGATAATAGTCTTATTGTTAATAGGGGAAACTCTAGAGAATGTGCTACTATAACGTCTACAATAGTCTCTGTATATCTTATATGAACTTCCTATAATGGCACAGCCACTATGGTCCTTGGTCGTAACATGTGTATAGTCTTTGTATAACATGTTATATCTTTTTCATATAAGGGAGGTGCTCATGTAGAGGCACAGCATCCTTGTGTATCTTCTTATATGAACTACCTACAAAGGCATAACCTTCTGTGATCTGGGTCTTCTTATATGCATGTTCTTATGTATAGGCAACATCTGCCATAGTCTTGTACTCCTTAGTGCTTCACATCTAAGTGATGAGCACTGGTGAGCATAGTAGTGATAATCCTAGCAAGGGGAACTAGAGGTCTTAACAGACTGAGTACTGCTTATAGAGGGGAAAACTTCAGAGAAGACTTGGTTAGAGTCTTCCTAGCTCTACATGAATCATGTATATACTCTACTAGTATTTATATCTATAGACATCTTATCTAGAGATATCCTGTGTTGTTCATGAGTTTACAATGCATATCAAATAAGTAAGAATGGAAGAGAAGCATATACACATGTCTAAGATATAGATTTAATGTGAATAAGACACATAAGTGTGGCAGAATGGAAGACATAGCCTTATGTCTCAAGCATCAGGTGTGGTTTATCTATAATCATGACTTATAAGAATAGGGGTCATAATGATTGTGAAGTGTGACTCCATCAAGAGTGAGAATTGTGAAGTCATGAAAGTGTGAATAAGTGAAATGTGACCAAGTGCACATGTGAAGACATGATAATGTGAAAATAAAGAATAATCAGTAACACCAGTACTGATAAGATAAAGATTTAGAGTATCCATGTTCTTAGTTCATATTCATAGTGCTTGTAGCTTCAATATTCATAATGCACTATAGCATAGAGTGCATCTGTAACATCTGAACCTTCTTCTGTTATTGTTTCAGTTTCATGGATAAAGTAACTTTGCCAATATTAGTTATTTCAGTTCTTTCCTAAGAAGATACTCATGAAGAGACACAATATCTTAGAAAAGTTTCAAAATGTTAACATTTCAAATATCTTCTTCATCATTTCTTCTTACTGTTATCTGTTCTTTGTTTCTGAAATAACTACAAACTAAGCAATAATCCTATATAGGATTGGAGTTCATCAAAGTCAAAAGAGATGAGAGAATGAGAGTAAAGGATCAAATTAAGGTGCTCTCCACTTGTAGTGATGAGACATAAAGGAACTTAATTGAGGGCTTTGGTTGTCAAAGGTTCAACTTATATACTACATGAGAGTTTACATCTATTTGTACTTATTCGGTATGTAAATAGTCCATATTAGGAAATATGTATCCTTTTATAGTAACAAGGCTGTCCATGATGAGTCATGATGACTTGAAATATATCCATGCTTAGCCTTATGGTATATCTTTGAAATGATGGAGATTAAAGACATAAGTCACATACATTGTGTGGTAGAATGGAAGTATAGAAGCATGATGGACACATTGTCTGATATGATCATGAGAAATAGAAGTTATGAGAACTTCTACTTGGAAATTAATGAGAAGCATGATTTGAAGGAAAGTGGATCAAGGGTTTATACCCTTGATACATGACTTGACTTTGTGAAAATGTAACAAGTGTCTTAGTAAGCAGCTTAGTCTATGTGCTTAGTCATTGTTCATTGTGAAAAATGTTAAGTTCCAAAGAACGAGGTATTACATTATATAGCATTTGTAACACTATCTTCCTTCTATGAATCACATTCCAGATGGTCCTCTCTGAAATAGGTTTTCCACAGTTCTTGAATAGTCAAATAAATTCAACTGCTGACATCCTCAACTTTTGAGGAGCATTGGAATATTTTTTATGAAAATCTTTTATTACTTGTTGGGCATTCTTTAGGTTGCCTTCCAGCTTCCAGATATGATCATTTTCTGACCATCCATATCAATGAACTAGGTATTTCAACCTTTGTCCTTTCATGCAAGAATCAATGAAATAGTCAATCTCATATTCTTCATCACAATCTTCTATTATGTATAATGGACCAGCCATCAGTGCTTCCTGTTCCTATAGCCTTTCCTTATATTGCTTTAGATGAGATATGATGACAGGGTGAATTCTCATTATTTTTGGCAAGTGGAGTTTGCATGCATTAGGACTCCTCAGTGTGATGACATCATAGAGACTGATCCACTTCTCTTGAAGTTTATGTGATGCAGAGAGTTGGAGATGCTCTGTGCTAAGCCAAACTTTATCTCCAATCTTATACTTTTGTGCTTTGGATCAATGTTTATCTGCTTGTTCTTTCATCTTTTTCTTTGCTTCATCAATGTTTTTACATGTATTTTCTAATATTTCCTCTATCTTTTCTGCCATTGCTTTGGCCACTGAAGCCTTCATCTTATGTTGCTCAAATTCCATCCTTGATAGATAAGAGCATGTGACTTCAAAGGGACTTATCTTCATCGTTAATTGTTTCTTTATATTATATGAGAATTATGCCAGGGACAACCATTCTGCCCAATTCTCTGGATTTTCTGTTGCAAATATACAGAGATAGCTCTGCATCTTCTGATTAATCTGTTCTGTCTGGCCATCCATTTGAGAGTGAAATGCAGTGGAGAGCTTTGAAGTGATGTCCAGACATTTATATAAATCTTTCGTGACCTATGTGGCAAGCTGTGGTCCACAATCTGAAATGATTATGTGTGGTAGTCCATAATCTTTCCAGACATGGAACAGATATAATTTAGCCATTTCAAGACTTGTAATATTTTTAGAATAAGAAACAAATTTGACTTCTTTAGAGAATCTGTCCATGACCACAAGGATTGAGTTGTGTCCATCTGATATGGGAAGATCAGTAACAAAATCTATGCTGACATCAATCCATAGCATATGTGGTATGTCAAGCAGATGAAGCTTTCCCAATGGAGCCTTGTTTGTTTCTTTGAATTGTACACATCTATCACACCTTGATATGTAATCTTTAATGAATGTGGATAATCCAGGCCACCAATATAATCTTTCAATTAGTTCCTATGTCTTTTCAGCATCTGGATGCCCAGCAACTGGTGTGTCATGATGTAATCTAATGATCTCAAGACAGAGATTCTTGACATTGTACTCATTTTTGGCTGAAACATATAACCAGTTTTCTTTATCATAAAGAGTGCCATTTTCTTCTTGGCATATGCTATTCTTTCAGCATAGATCATGTACCTCAGATTATTTTATCAACAAGGTAGCTTTTGCAACTTCTGTTCTAAGAAGATCTCCTGGATCTTCAATTTTCATTATCTTAATGAAGCTGGGCAGGATGACTAATACTTGTTTGTTGTCATATTCTATTCCTGCTCTATAATTCTTTCTTCTTGATAAGATGTCAGCTTTATCCATTGACATTCCTGATTTATATATCCATTTGAAATTAAATTGTGATAGGTATTGTGCCCATCTTGCCTGACACTAATTCAAATCCTGCTGTTTCATGAACCACTGCAGGTTGGCATGATCATTCCATATTTCAAAGGAATAATGGGATCCTTCTAGGTGATGCCTCCACATTTCCAATGCTTTAATTACCAAGAGCATTTCTTTATTTGCAATTGGGTAATTGTGCTCTTTTGGTTTCATACTGTGTGAAGTGAAGGCAGTGGGATGCCATTTGTCTCCTTTCTTAACCAATAATACTACCCTGGTGATGTAATCTAAGGCATTAGTTTCAAGGCAGAACTTTGATTCATTATTTAGATAAGCCAGAATTGAAGCAGTTGTAAACTTTTTCTTTAGCATATCAAATGCATGTTGTTGAGCTTTGCCCCAAACAAAAGGAATGTCTTTCTTTATTAGGTTATTGAAAGGGCATGCAACTTGTGCATAGTCTTCAATGAACCTTCTATAGAAATTTGTGAGTCTGAGGAAACTTTGTACTTCATAAATATTCTTAGAGGTAGACCATTCTTGAATGGCTTGAACTTTATCTTGTTCCATTTTGATTCCATTGGCAAAGACCTTCATGCTGAGGAATTCTACTTCTTTGACATAAAAGGAACATTTTTCTAGTTTCACAAACAGGTCATTTTCCTACAACCTGTGAAGAACTTCATCAACTTGGCATGTTCTTCTACATTATCTGTTTTCATGAATATTAATAGATCATCGATGTACACCACCACAATGTCTTCCATATCAGTGAATATTTTATTTATCATTGCTTGAAAGATGGCTGATGAATTGCATAGCCCAAAGTATATCATGAGGTGTTCATAAGCTCCATGTGTTACAATTTTATACCTTCATTTCCATTTGCTGCTAGTATCCATTTTATCTCAGACAATCTGATTCAGCATCCTTAGATCTGAATACATTTCTTTTCTTTTATGTCTATCTTCTTTTGCCTCTAAACTCATTGTCCTCTAAGACTGCTTCATCCTTCTTCCTTCTATTCCTGATGGTCAAAGTCCTGTAATGTGTGTGTTGAAACAACTACAAGCTAAGCAAACAACCCTATACAGGATTGCGCAAGTAGGAGTCAAAAGATGAAGAGAAATAAGCAGATGGGTCGAATCAAGGTATCCCCCACTTGTAGTGATGGATAACAAAAGAACTTGATTGGAGACTTTGCGTCAAAGTCCCAGCTTTATATACTACATGGATGTGTGTATCTGTTTGTACATACTTGGCTACGTAAATAGTCCATTTAGGAAACATATATCCATAATAGG
>JBBPTP010000598.1:0-15973 GCA_038094195.1 Pulveroboletus aff. carminiporus | reverse complement strand
CATAGCATATCTTAGATGTAGTATACACTTGTACAAACTGTAGAATAGTATATAAGGGATGCCCCCAGCTCTAGAGGACACTAGTCTTGTCCTCTTGGAGTTTCCTACTTGCTAGGAGGTTCAGACTCGCCACTATTGTTCTATAGCTCAAACAGCTGATCCTTTAGTGGGTTAGTCATTTCAATTACTATGTCTCAGCTCTTGAAGTTCACTAAAATTGATGAAGAATAAAGATATCCTGGCTGTCAGTAAGATGCCAGATGTCAAGGGTGATGAAAAGACTTTTAGTGAGGGTTGGGATAACATTATATTGTAGGTTTGTAGAGGACAATATATAGTTTCATCAGTGAGTGTGAGTACATCCATGGATTGCTGCACCCACACAGTACCCACTGCTGATCCATGGAAAAACTCATACCCACCACTGACTCATAGGAAAACCCATATCTACTCCTTGGATATGGATATATGTGTGAGTACAGATATGGGTCTGATACCCCAGAGTATATCCATGCTAATGTCTAATCACAGAACATAGCTCTAGATGTGACAACTCCAGACTTGAGTTTCAATCTGCATTCTTTCTGTCATTCAATATCATGCTTTATTTCTATCATTTCAGATTCATCAGTCATACTATATTTACTTCTGAATTCATAGTATAAAAACCCTCCTGTAATCTGTATAAACCTTAGTTCAAATATTGACTTAATTTTCTCCTCTCTTTCTCACCCTTGAGCAACTTGCTCACTCTCTTCTTGCCTTCTGAGCATGTTGCTCACTCTGTTCTCGACTCCAAGGATAGGTCCATACAAGGGTGCAACACATAAGTCCTGCATCAAGTATCCTTGCCTTCTCTAGTTGTGTTGACTCAGTCAGTCATGCCTACAATCTCTAGTTTAGACATTGTCAGACTTGTTCACAGAGGATTCAGATTTAACACTTGACAGCTATGCCTTAGGAGTTTAGGATTATTTCAGTGGGTAGCTGTCTCTCCATTAATAGGAATTATATGAATGCTGGCTGAGCAGATTCAAAGGAGTGACAATGATCTGGATTCCACTGGACCAAAACAATAGCAGCATTTAGAAGGTCAGCATTTTCTCCATGCCCATATCTATCATGCAAATAACATCCTTGTCATCCTGTAGGATTGCTATCATAACTTTGACTTGCCACAGACATGGCTGGATGCTGAAGGCTTCAAGTGTTCTGCTTTGGATCTCAGTAGAGGTTGGAAGTGGAGAAGTAAGACACTTGGAGCAACAAATGCCATGCAGCTACTCCATGTGGAAGGTGTTGGGCCAGTGTGACAAAAAGCCCTGACAAAAATGCTCTTACCCTAGAATAGTTCTACTTTTTTGACTGTCTAAAGATCTTAGATGCTATGGCTGACATTATTTACCAATGTTTTCTTGCAGCTGTTGCTGAGAGTTAGAGGTCAAATAGCTGTATTTGAATTTGTGTACAGCCACTCAGATTTTTTTGCTCACCCTCTAGGATATAGCCTCTAATTCAATGCTGATGGTGTGTAGGAGCCAGCCTGCAGCCATCATTAGTGGATCTCAGGTCCTAGTATGAGTCTGTCAACTAGTGCACCATAACATGTTTTGGTCATCATTTCATTCAGACTCTGCCTCAAATTCATTTCAACTCTTGACTACTAAATACTGGCCTCTGGCCCTCTGCCCCATCCCTACATTTCCCATCATCGCTCGCCATAATGCCCAGGGAACCATAGTCCTTTACAAGGGCCCTCTCTCATGACTCTGAGTCTCCATCACCATCTGCAGTCTCCACTGGATCTCTCATCAACGATGTCAAAGTGCCACTTGTCTGTTAGGACAAAGTATTTGCAGCTCACATGACATGCCTCATCAATTGGTTCAAGGAGAATGAGACAGCTCATCTCAAGGTTTTTTCAGACTCGACCAAGGAAGCTAAGGTGGCCAATTGCAAGAAGGCAGTTGCAGAAAACTCTCAGTCCTACTATTTCCAACAGGCTGCACAGGCAATATTTGCAAATGACAATGATCAAACCATCTGGCAGTGCTCTCAGTTATGACCAGACCTTTTTGCCTCCAAAATTGATCACCACATCAAAGAGTAGATTTCAAGTTTGCGATGAGCACACATGTTTGCTGATGACTGATGTATTACAGGCTATGCAGGCAGTATGCTATTGAGAATAAGAAGCTTGGACGGACAGATGCAGAGATGACTTACAAAGCCCTGCAAGCTGATCCTTTGAAAGTGAACATTCTTGGTAAGTTTAAGGATCATATGTGACTCAGATATTCTATAGTGCACTGATGGTTTACTTAGATGACATCCTTGAGTCCTTGCCATGGTGGCCAGATCTACATAGGTTCTGGATGACCAACCCTGTTGCCAATGCTGCTCCAGGAACTGCTGATCCCCAGCAAGACTTTGAGGGTGATGTGCTTGTGGTATTCAACTTCGGTAATATGAGCAGTGGATTCAGCTCTGTGAATGATATAGACTCAGGTTTGGAATTACATCCACATGCTGCTACTGCCTCGACATCATCTTTTATGCACTCATCTTCTACTCACAACTTTGCTGGTGGCAACAACCTTGATTTTGAAGATGATCTCTTCAACTCAATGTTCAACATGGATATTGATGGACCTGGTGAAGCACCATCAACATCATTTCACCCATCTCTGTGTATCTAACCTAACTTGATCATATCCTCCATCGAACATGATGCTCATACCATGCTGCTGTCAGATTTGCCATTGTCTTCACAGCCATCTTTGCCATTATCTTCACAGCCATCTTTGTCATTGTCTTCACAGCTGTCTTTATAGCTGTCTTTGTCATCATCTTCTTTGCCACCATTTTTGCCACCATTTTTGCCACCATCTTTGCCACTGTCTTTGTCATTGTCTTCTTTGCTGCCATCTTCACTATCATCTTTACTGTCATCCAGTTTCTCACAACCATCTCAGTCTTTGTTACAAGGCAATCCCATGGGAATGCCATTTGTAACCCAACATCACTCCACATCCTCACTTTCTTTATGAGGTAGCTCCCTTTCATTTTCCTTCTGTGGTGGTACATCATGCATTGTCTCCCCACCATCCATCCATAGAATCACCAAGGAGAACATGGTTTCTCTTAACTCAAATGATGATGATGTGCTATTTTCTTGCTCCAAGCCCTGCAAGTCCACTGTCATCTCAGATGACTCTGCAAGTTCCTCGTGATTATCTGGAGGCCCACTGGCTCATCATGTTGTCATCCCTCCTATGTCTATACAAGAAGACGATCAACCATCTATGTCAAGTAATATGTCATGCCAATCGAAGGGTAAGGGTAAGATGATGAGAGAGAGCATTGACTCTAAGCATGTAGATGATATCATCTCATATGGCTTGCATGCTGCAGAGTCACTGTGTGAAGAGAAATCTCATCACTGGGAACAACACTACAAGAAGAAAGAAGCTGCATATGATTATGAGTAGTGAAAGCTTGAGTTCGAGGTCAAGTGTGAGCATGAGAGGCTCAGACTTCAAGCTGACCTTGAAAAGGAGAAGCTTGAGTTGCAAGCCAAGTACAAGAAGGAGATGACAGAACTCCAGTTACAAACTTGTATTGGTGAAGTTGAATCAGCCATCAGCATAGATGATAATTCTCCTCTTGTCATTGTCATTATTTCACTATTGTCACCTCCTTGTCATCATCTCAGCAGTCATCATTGTCTTGGTGTCATCATCATCTCAGTGTTGTTAAGCTTGGCCCAGATAGGGACAAGCAAAGCCCTCTAAGGATTATAGAGACGACGATGGATGAGGACTCGTGCTAACAGAGCAATGAGGACAAGGATGTGTCGTGCTAACAGAGCAACAACGACGAGGGTACGAGGGAGTCGTGCGATTAGCACTGACTTAGCGATGAGGAATAATACTACCATAGAGATAGCCCAGGGATTCAGGGAGCATCCAATCAATGTGGAGGATGAAGACACACTAGAGATGAAGTGCGAGGGAAAGCTAGTATTGAACAAGCTACCAGATACAGAGAAGGTATTCTGAGGGAGCTCTAGCTTAGGGAAACGGGAATAGAGCTACAGGCGGGTATAAGTAGTGATGGGCAATGTGCTTAGTAAGTGGATCACATGATGATATAGAATACAGAGGAATGTAATGGAATAGTGAAGAAGAACTCGAGGGACTGTGAGGGTTCTCATGGAATGAGATAGAAAGTCATGGAACATGGAAGAAGAAGGTTCCTGACTATGAAGGTACTCATGGGACCATAAGGGTACTCACATGATGACTAAGCAAAGATAAGAGCAAGACAAAGTACGCATGAGGTGATAGATAGCTACACGAGGACGGGAGTCTGGGGAAGTCCATGATGGATGAAGACGGGATATGATATATGTTGATAGAGAGGATTGAGGTCGAGGATGAGGATAAGGGAAAGACGAGGACTGGGACAAGGGGATGGACAAGGACTAGGACAAGGACAAGGACAAGGGAATAGATGAGGATGAGAATGAGGGAATAAATGAGGTATTAATACAAGTATGCCTGTAAGACCATGGTGAAATGAGGACGAGCGCACGAAGATGGAGTTCAGATGAAGGCCATGAGTAGATGAGGATGGAAACATGGATAGGGGTTCTAGATCATGGACAAGGATGAATGTAGTCTTAAGGTGCGAGGATGACATTGATTAGGCGAGGAAAAAGAGTATGGGGGCTAGGAATAGGGGAAAACGTAACAGGTGTCGCCATCATCTCAGCATCATCATCATCTCAGCATCATCATTATCTCAGCATCACCATCATCTTGATGTCATTATCATCTTGATGTCACCATCATCCTGGTGTTGAAATGACTAACCCACTGAAGGATCAGTAGTTTGAACTATAAGACAATAATAGCAAGTCTGAACCTCCTAGCAAGTAGGAAACTTCAAGAGGACAAGACTAGTGTCCTCTAGAGCTAGGAATGTCCCTTATATACTATTCTATGGTTTGTACAAGTATATGCTACATCTGAGATATGCTATGCTAGGGTGTTGGATATGTACTTCATGTTCTACACCTGTTTCTAAGCTATGCTACAATATAGTCTTAATAGGGAGAATCTAGGTTAGTTCTAGAATTACATGTGGTAGGCAGTGAAAGTTATATTGTATGGTGTGTACTACACATGTTTAGGGCAAGGGTTAGTTGCATAGCCTTGAGGCATGAGGTATTGCATGAGGTATACTAATTTTAGAGTATAGAATGGAGTTCTAGATGTAGATTGAGTGGTGTGCATGATTGAGGCAAGCCCTTGGTGCCACATGTGGTCCGGGGTACATACTGCATAGCCACTATGTCAGAAGTGATGAGTAGCATCTAACTTGTCCACATATTTAGAGGAATTGAATGAATAAATATTTAGAGAGTGATTTCAATGATCTGATCATATATTTGTGAAATCTTAATGTTTTGGCTTTGGGATGATGTGAGCGCCCAGATAGGGGCTAGGGGTGTTTGTTGTTCATTGTTTGGTGTTCGTTGTTCGGGTGTTCAGGTGTTTGGGTGTTTGTTTTTGGAAAACACTCTCTAAGTGTTAGGAATGGTTTAGGGTTAATAATTTAAGTATTCTATTAGTGAAATAAGATGTTTCGAGTGTGTAGAAGCATTCATGTGTCATCCATGGTGTTATGCACTGCACAGCCACCAATGGTATTAGAGTACATAGGTAGATTTTGAGTATTAGTGTTCATATGTGATCTATGGACATTATATTCATCATTGACTGGTTGAGAGTGGTTCTGCATAGTCATAAGGCTTAGAATGGTCCCTTATGATGCATAGATGAGGTTGTAACAGGTGTCATCATTGTCTCAGTGTCATCATCATCTCAGTGTCATCATTGTCTCGGTGTCATCATCATCTCAGTGTCATCATTGTCTCGGTGTCATCATCATCTCAGTGTCATCATTGTCTCGGTGTCATCATCATCTCAGTGTCATCATTGTCTCGGTGTCATTGTTGTCTTGGTGTCATTGTTGTCTTGGTGTCATTGTTGTCTTGGTGTCATTGTTGTCTTGGTGTCATCATTATCTCTGTGTCATCATCATCTTGGTGTCATCATTGTCTCAGTGTCATCATTGTCTCAGTGTCATCATCATCTTGGTGTCATCATTATCTCGGTGTCATCATTGTCTTGGTATCATCATCTTCCTTGTTATCATCTCAGTGTCATCATCTCCTTGTTATCATCTCAGCATCATCATCTCATCATCATTGTCTTGTCATCATACTTGCTAGTGTGGTCATGTCATTTGTGTTCTTGTTTCATCTTGCTGTTGACATTGCTGGACTTGTTACTCCTTTACTTTTGTTCTTCTGTTGCACATGCTAGTGTTCTTTAGTTACAATCTTGTTACATTACATGTATTTCAGAGCAATAGCTATATGTTTTGCAACAAGATGGCCATTACCTATTGTCTGAAAGCTTGTCCAGGTGATTCAGAAAGGCTATCATCCAACTCTGGTCCCTCACCCTCATTCTTCCTATTTTGCCTTTGTTCTCTATACTCTCTCTGAAATTCATCCAGTGAGCTTGATAATTCAAGCTCTTTTTCAATGTCAATGATGAGATTATGTAGAATCAAGCAACAGTAAATCCAAACTTTGGCATATTCTAGATTGTTTTGTGATTGAATCTGAATGCGTATCTCTTGAAGGGATTGAAAACAACCCTTATGAAACAACCCTAATAGCACTAGGCCTTCAGGTTACCACTAGGAAGCATAGATTTTAAGAGAGTCAAGAAGTATAGAGGAGAACCCAAAAGGATCTGACTGAGGATCCCTTGGTCGTCGATTCTGGTCTTTATATATCCAACTACATATTTATATGTATTTGGTCCATTATTCAAATAAAGGTATGGACAGCCATATGGCTGTGAAATGGAGATTAAAACAATGAGGTAGGCATGAGTTAGGTGGCATATCAAATGGAAGGAAACCATAAAGCATAGTCATAGGGTAAAGGGTGACAGAAATGAAGCACATGAGTCATAGAATGGAAATGTACGAAATAAGATTAAGTTCTATCTATTAAAGTTCAATTAGTCCAAAAGTGTAAAGTCATAAGTCACACAATGTCAAGCATCATGCTATCATAAAGTTGTGAAGATGTGAGTGGTGTTTAGGGTAGGGTTGGTTCAGACTTAGCGGATGTAAGAGTTAAGGAAGTCGTGACGTCATAACTTTGGGTTATTTGATTTGAGCTGCAAG
The DNA here is from genome assembly GCA_038094195.1 of Pulveroboletus aff. carminiporus. Taxonomy (NCBI): domain Eukaryota; kingdom Fungi; phylum Basidiomycota; class Agaricomycetes; order Boletales; family Boletaceae; genus Pulveroboletus; species Pulveroboletus aff. carminiporus. Next base: position 8,698 of record JBBPTP010000598.1, on the reverse strand, counting down.
CCTAACAACAAGTATTAGACTTGAGTGGCTAGTTTAACCTCATTGTGGAGAAGCTTTAATCAGTGTTTGAATAAGTTACAATGTTGCAAAAGAGCATTTGTAACACCTTAAGTGAGCCATAGAAGTGCTCAGTTCAAACTTGGATCTATAACTATTAATATTTGAGAAAAGATTATATCAAAATAACTCACTGATGACAAATGGTTATTAAAGGTCCTCTTATTCTAGCTAAGGCTTCCTCCAACTGGCTTTTTGAATGGTGTTACACACCATGTTTGACTAGGATAGGCAGAATCAGCCCAAAGCCATTCATTAGATCCAAGAAATTGATTAGGAGATCGTGCAATGTGAGTATGCTGAAAAGCACTTGCATCATGGATGCTTCCTGGAAGACCAATGACATAGTCAACAATCTTTAGATTATGAGGAAGAATCACAATCTGAAGTATAATAAATATTTGCAATTACAAAACAAATTATAACCAACCTGGTTTGTTACTGAATATCGTGACTTTTGATCAAAAAAGACTTCACCATGATGTTCTGGCTTCTGAAAAAAATTGAAGGTGGTGCCATCTACACATAGAAAGCCACCTCTCCATTCAGAAATGGATCTACTCTCCACCCAATCCTTTGCCCTCATCTTCTTCATTTGATCATCTTTACAATTGACAGGATCAAAGTGAATTGCTTCATTATGCAAATGAAGGAGTGAAAGCATGACTCATCTATAGCAGTTGTAAACTATGCCAACAGCAATGCCTGCCCATTCTGCCATGTTTTGTGATGTTGTAGCATTTCCATAATAGCCTGCACTATTCAAGAAGATAGCAAGTTGAAGCCAGACAGTGTTACAAACACTGTCTAATACCATACCTTGTCCTTCAGGACTTAACACTTTTTCTCTGAAAGAATAACTAAGCATGCTGACTAAGCTGCTTACTAATCATATGCTCATTTTTCTATCAAGTCAAGTCACATATCAAGAGTAACAAACTCTTGACCCACTCTCTTTCAAGTCACAATTCTCTTTAATCTTCATGTAGAAGTTCCTCAACTTCTATTCTCACATTTATAACAGACAACATGTCCATCATGCTTCCATACTTCCATTCTCCCATACAACGTGTGTGCAGTATGTTATTAATCTCCACTTTATCAGAAGATATGCCATAAGTCTATGCATGGATATGTTCCAAGTCACATCGACTCTTCATGCATAGCCTTAGATTACCCTTTATAGATATATGTTTTCTAACATGAACTATTTACATAGCCAAATAGATACAAATAAGTACAAACCCCATGTAGTATATAAATCTGGGCTTTGACATAAAGTTCCTCCAATCTAGTTTTCTTTGATACTCATCACTACAGGTGGAGAGTTCTTAGATTCGACCCTTTATTCTCATTCATTCTCTTATCTTTTGACATCAATGACTAGCAATCCTGTATAGGGTGTTACAATCATGTTTCTATCCACTTCGCTTGTCCTTCTTTCCTTTGCCCAACCTACCATCCTCTTTGGCATAGTCCGCTTTACTTATCACCATTATTTGTTGATCATTTCTTTACATCCACATTTCATTCAACTATGAACCAGTTCTTGGAGTAATACTTCCTCTTATATCGATAGGGCCGGCCCTACACTAAATCAGTGATCACTATTTAGAGACAGGTCTCGTGCATGTATTAGTTTTCCCCACTTTGAATCTATTCGTTCTATCGCCTAGCATAAATCTGTTTGAGGATGTTGCAACTCTTCGTGAGCTCCTCCCTCAAGTAGAATCTCCCTCGAGTCAGGTTAAGGCTTAGTGTCAAGAACATGACATCTTGCGTTCCACACAAGGTGTCGTAGAGCTAGGTCTAACAAAAGATTCAAAGTCACCTTCATCCCTCCTATTATTGGAGTAGGACTACCCCCTCATCACCATAGCACCCAGTACCATCAGACCACCTCTCAGTGAAGAGAAAGACCTCTCAGAAACCCAGTTACCACCTAGTCGACGAATCGCTTCGTCATCCACCCAGTCCAGTAACCCAACACTATTCCCCAGAACCAGACGTACCTACCAACCAGGTACATACCCAGTAACCCAGTCACCATCCAGTCGCAGCACTCCCTGAATCCTAGCACCACAACCTCTACCCCAGATCGCTGCCTCCCAAGTTCTTTCCCAGATCACTACACCTAGATCACCTAGTCCCATCTTCACTAGCCCCCCACCTAGTCCATCACCCAGTATAACCTACCCAGCAACCACCACTATGTCCACTACCTGATCAGAAGTAAAAGCTGCCCTCTCAGCAGACTTTTCAGGTGAGTCCAATGAATCTACCCAATGAATCAAGGCGATGAATGTCTACTTCTCCGTTAACCCGTCCATCTACGTTGATGACGGAACCAAGATCCTAACCTGCCTTAACAAGATGAGTAAAGGCAGAGGTATTTCATTCTCCGAGATGTGATACGATAAGATGGCAGACGCCTCTATTGACGCCACGAAGAAAACCTTCAACAAGTTCGCCGAGGACTTCCAGTCCACCTTTTTCCCATTCAGTGCCAAAGCCAAGGCTCAAATGGAGCTCCATCGCCTCGTCCAAACCAAGACTGGCAAGGACGATGGTTTCCAAGAATATATCACTGAGTTCCAATCCCTGGCAGCCAAAGCCGGAGTAACTGAGGATAATGCCCTCATTGATGACTTCTCAGCAGGCATCGATCAAAAACTAGCTATTATGATCTTGGGAGCTGAGAAACCTGCTACCACCATCCAAGAGTGGATTGAAAAGATAAAGACCTATCACCAGCAGCTGATGAAAATCAAGGACCTCAAGAGAGGGGTCCGTTATGCGAACAACTCGTCCGCCTCGTCCCGTCCCAAAGACTTGAACGCCATGGACATAGATGTAGTCCATCTTAAAAAGCTTACCCCCACAGAACGAGCTCGATGCATCAGAGAGAACCGATGCTTTAAGTGTCGAAAGGTTGGACACTCCACCCAGAACTGCAGAGTTACCTTCCCACCCAGAACCATGACAACTGAGATCTGGGCTACCTTGACCACTTCATCCATAGCAACCCCCACTATGACTTCCAATACTACACCTATCCCATCTAAGCAAGCAGACCCACTTGACGGCTACATCTCATCCCTAAAAGGAAAGGGAAAAGACTCGAAACAGATCCTACAAACTCTCCAAATTTGTTTTGATGAAGAAACCGAAACTGCCTCTGTGGATTTTTAAGAAGAGAAGGATGTGCGACGTCTCCTTCTCTAGAGTTAAACCATGTATTCATAGCCCTGACAAACAACAAAACACTGAGAATCCCAGTTCAGCTACATACTGGTAGAAAGATCGTCAAAACCATCACCCTCATAGATTCGGGGGCCACAGGAAACTTTATCGATTCAAACCTTATGAAACAACACTGGTTCCCCCGAGTCCCTCTAGAACAATCCATTGCTGCCCTCAATGTAGACGGAATAAAGAACAAAGGAGGGATCATCAAACATGAAGCTCGAATGGACCTAGTCATCAACAACCATAAAGAAAGGATCGGGCTGATGGTCACCCAGCTCAAAACCCCACAAATTATCCTTGGAATACCCTGGCTGAGGAAATGGAATCCGAAGATCAATTGGACCCAGAGCATAGTATCCATAAGGAAGGATGACAAAGAAGATATTCAGAGTATCGATCCAACTGGTTCCCCCTGGGACGTTGTGTCTCTCCATGAGTACCTCCCCAGGGAAGAACTGGATAGATTCGATATCAACAAGATCACGTTGTCCACGGAACTTGAACAACAACAAGAAAAACCTCAGGTCACCTTACTAATGTGGTGCGAAGACTTCGCAGATGTCTTCGCTGAACAAACCTTCAATAAACTCCCTGATCACCGACCCTATGATCATGTCGTCAACCTCAAATCTTCTTTTGTTCCGAAGATAGGCAAAACGTATTATCTCAATCCACAGGAGCGTAAAGTGTGCCAGGATTTCATCTCTGAACACCTTAAATCAGGACGAATAGTGCCATCTACTTCCCCTCAAGCAGCACCATTCTTTTTCATTCCTAAGAAGGATGGGTCACTACGACCTTGTCAGGACTATCGGTACTTAAATACTCACACCATTCACAATGCTTATCCTCTCCCGCTTATCTCAGAATTAATTGATGATATGAAGGACGCAAATATCTTCACCAAGTTTGACATTAGGTGGGGATATAACAATATTTGCATCCGAGAGGAAGATCAGTGGAAAATGGCTTTCATCACCCCCTTCAGTCTGTTCGAACCCACGGTACTTTTCTTTGGCCACAGCAATGCATCCCCCACCTTTCAAACATTCATGAACCACATCTTCACTGACATGATCGCCAAATGCTGGCTAAAGATCTACATGGATGATATGGGCATCTGTATGAAAGATGACCTAAACCTCCACCACGAAAGAACTCATTGCGTCCTCCAGCAACTGAGAGAACATAAACTGTCTTTGAAATTGCCTAAATGCGAGTTCGATGTTTTGCAAATAAACTTCCTTGGGATCATCGTAGGCAATGGTCTGGCCAAAATGGACCCGGTCAAACTCGCAGCAATCTCGTCATGGAAACCCCCAACTATGGTAAAAGGAGTAAGGTCGTTTATGAGATTCGCCAACTTCTACAGAAAGTTCATCCCCAATTTCTCCAATATCGTCACCCTGTTAAACCTTCTCACCCGAAAAGGCCAACCATGGGATTGGACCCAGCTACAACAACAGGCTTTTGATGCCCTGATCACCATCTTTTCGTCAACACCCATACTCCACATTCCGGATCCAACCAGACCGTTCACTGTCATGACCAACACCTCATTAATCACAGCAGGAGCAGTCTTAATGCAAAACGATGTCAATGGGGATCTCCACCCATGTGCATACTTCTCCAAAACATTCATCCCTGTGGAAAGGAACTATGACATCTACGATCATGAATTGCTTGCTGTTATCCTTGCCCTCACGAAGTGGAGACATTATCTACTCGGCACAAACCACCCCGTCACCATTATTACTGACCACAAAAACTTGTCATACCTAAAAGACCCTCGCAAACTATCTCGCCGACAAGCACGATGGGGTCTGTTCCTCCAAGACTTTGACATCTTGTGGAGAGTCATACCTGGCACTCAAATGGGACCTGCGGATGCCTTATCTAGAAATTCTGAAGTAGACACTTCAGAGGATAACGTCCAAACCTCCATCGTCTCAGAACCAGTGATCATCCATGCTTTGGATATCAGACTCGCTGAAATGGTCAAGTCCTCCTCCTTGGGGGACCCTTTAGTACTCTGTGCTATCGAAGGCCTGGAAAAGGACAACCCACTCTTCCCTAGATCTGCTCTAACTGATTGGACCCTCAACAATGGTCACCTCTACTTCAAAGGTTGTCTATATATTCCCCCAGTGGCTCGCTCAGCCATTTTAACCACTATTCACGAGTCACCCACCATGGGCCACTTAGGACAGTTCCGAACGAAAGCCCTAGTAGAACGAGATTACTGGTGGCCCGGACTGTCTACTTTTGTTCGCAACTTCATTATGGGATGTGCAATATGTCAACAGAACAAGGTCAATACACATCCGACTGTACCAGCTCTATCCCCAATCCTGTCACACTCTACTTTACCCTTCAAACAAATCTCTGTGGATCTTATCACAGATCTACCTGAATCTTGAGGATATGACTCTATCATGGTCGTGGTCGACCATGGGCTTACTAAGAGGGTAATTCTTGCCTCTTGTAATAAATTCGTTACAGCTGAAGGCATCACCCGACTATTCCACGACTTTGTCTTCAAGAGATTCGGACTTCATGAGACCGTTATTTCAGACAGAGGTCCTCAATTCTCATCCGTCTTTGCTAGAGAACTAGCCAGACTTCTTAAATACGATGTCAGGTTATCAACAGCATATCATCCTTAAACTGATGGACAAACTGAATGGATGAACCAAGAACTCAAAACCTATCTTCATATATTCACCATGAACCAACCCAGAAAGTGGGCAGACCTCCTCACCACCGCCGAGTTTGCCCATAATATAGCCCCACACTCCTCCACCAAAGTATCCCCTTTCTCATTGATGCTCGGATATGAGCCACAAGCATATCCTCCTATCGGAAAGACTTTTCTCCCTGCTCTAGAGTCCAGACTCACAGCCCTTGATGAGTCTAGAAAAGAAGCACTTGCTGCACATGACTCCACCCATTGGATCATGACTGCTAGAGTAACCAGGCACTTCTCCCCATGGAAAGTAGGAGCTAAGGTGTGGTTGGAGGCCACTAATCTCCACATCAAAACCTTGTCTTGAAAATTAGCCCCAAAACAATATGGCCCCTTCGAAATCATCCAAGTACTCTCCCCTCTTTCTTATCGACTCAAACTTCCACCCACCTGGAAAATTCACGATGTTTTCCATGCATTGCTCCTATCGTTCTATAAGGAAACAAATGCCCATGGCCCCAACTTCCTCCGTCCAGCTCCTGACCTGATTGGATCAGAAGAAGAATACGAAGTGGAGCGAATTGTCTCCCACCGAGGCACTGCATCAAGAAGGCAGTACCTAACCACATGGAAAGACTATCCGTCATCAGAAAACACCTGGGAACCCGAAAGTAATCTTCGTCATACACAGCAAATATTCAATCACTACAAAAAGGACAACCAACTCTAGAGTCAGTTCAAACAAAGACATCGGTCTCTCCATAAGTATCACCTTTGAATGAACCACTTTCACCGATATTTCGAACACTATGCAATCCCCATCATCATTGCTACAATCATCATCTCCATCCTCTTTTCTCATCAGTTCTCATATTCGAACTGCCTCAGTCAAGCCATTGTGTTACAATCTTCTTTCTCTCTTCATTGTTGCTATTACTATGTTTTGCCTGAAACAACCCTAATTGCTACTAGAGCTTTCAGGTTACCACTAGGCAGCTTAGACTTAAGAATGAGCAGATGAGGGGAATAACCCAAAAGGATCTGACTGAGGATCCCTTGGTCGTCGATTCGGGTCCTTATATACTATAATACATGTTTGTACATATTTGGTCCATTATCCAAATAGAGATGTGAACAGCCATAAGGCTGTGAAGTGGAGATTACAACAATAAGGAGGACATGAGTTTAAGTGGCACATCAAATGGAAGAGAAGCATGAAGCATAGCCATAGGGTAAAGGGATAGCGGAAATGAAATGCATGAGTCATGAAATGGAAGCGTACGAATAAAGTTAGGTTCTGTCTATTAAAGTTCAATTAGTCCGAAAGCGTCGAGTCATAAATCACATGATGTCAAGCATCGTGCTGTCGTAAAGTCGTGATAGTATCAGCGGTGTTTAGGGCAGGTGTGTTTGAACTTAGCAGATAGAAGAATAAGGGAGTCGTGACATCATAACTTTGGGGTACTTGATTTGAACTGCAAGCCTAACGACAAGCATTAGACTTGAGTGGCTAGTTTAACCTCATTGCGGAGGAGCTTTAATCGGTGTTTGAATAAGTTACAAAGTTGCAAAAAGAGCGTTTGTAACATTGCCCAAACCACCATCCTCTTTGGAATGGTTCGCCTTACTTACAGATACATCTTACTGATAGTATCTATTTGTCCACATCTCGTTCTCTTATGATCAATTCCTGAAGGTTGATATCTTGTTTCTTTTATATGGACAATTAACTCCTCGGCCAAATCTCTTGTTTTGGCCTCGTAGTCCCTTTCTTCTCACATGTTCCATTGTATTCTATCTCGTTCTACTGCAGATTAGCTAATCCATAGCATTACTTACTATTTTCCTTTTCTTTGAGCTGGCCCTAACTCAAATCAGCTATCACTACTTAAGGCGTAGGATAGTCTTATGTAAACCTTTTCTCTACTTTGAATCTACTGTGCATTTGCCTAGCATATTATTTGGCAAGGGATGTTGCAACTCTTCATGAGCTCCTCCCCTAGTCAAATCTTCTCAAGTCAGTTAGTCCCTCGCTTCAACATATGCTACCTCATGTTCTACACCAGGTATCGCAGTGTTAGGTCTAACACATTGTTAATGCCAATCGACCATGCCCTTACCCTATTCGCCGCTATCCTGTCCGACCCAGTCCTACTACTCTTAGTCAAAAATCTTCCCCTTTATCATCTTGACAGTACCTCGCAAGAACTGGTTCATTTATTCCATGATATAACAAAAGTTCAACGATTTCATGCCCTAGTTGCCCCAAATGACTTACCACCTTTGTACGGAGTCCCTATGTGCTTCCTCCTTAGTAATCTTCCTCACTGAGTACTGACCTTGCTATATACTGTTACAGGTGCACTCTACGCTATAGTGCATTGAAGCTACAAGGACTACGGATAAGGATATGGATAAGGATACAGATATGGACTACGGATACGGATATGGACTACGGACTAAGAACATGGACACTCTTAAGTTTTATCTTATCAGTACCGGACTTACTGATTATTCTTTATTTTCACATCTTCACATGTGCACATAGTCACATATCACTTATTCACCATTTCACGACCTCACGATTATCACTCTTGATGAGTCACACTTCACGATCATCATGACCCCTATCTTTATGAGTCACGATCATAGATGAACCACACCTGATGCTTGAGGCATAAGGCTATGTCTTCCATTCTACCACAT
>JBBPTP010000597.1:0-15982 GCA_038094195.1 Pulveroboletus aff. carminiporus | reverse complement strand
TCTAGAACTAGTCTAGAAACCTTCCTACTAAAGATATATTGTAGACATAGCCTAGTAGGCATGTATAACATGAAGTATACATGCAATATCCTAGCATAGCATATCTTAGATGTAGTATACACTTGTATAAACTGTAGAATAGTATATAAGGGATGCCCCCAGCTCTAGAGGACACTAGTCTTGTCCTCTTGGAGTTTTCCTACTCGCTAGGAGGTTCAGATTCACCACTATTGTCTTATAGCTCAAACAGCTGATCCTTCAGTGGGTTAGTCATTTCACTTATATATATTTGTATCTATAGATACCTCATCTAGAGAGATCCTGTGTCACCCATAAGGTATTAATGTGTTAGACCTAGCACTAACACCTTGTGTGAAACACTAGGTGGTAGTTTCTTGGTACTAGGGACAACAGACTCAAGAGAGATTCTACTGAGGAAGGAGCTCATGAAGAGTTGCAATGTCCTCAATGAACACTTAAATTATGCTAGGCAGAAAGTACTAATAGATTTGAAGTGGAGAAAAGAGGCTGTACATGAGGAGCTATGGTTTATGTTACAATTATCTTTCTCTCTTCATCCCTAGCTCTTTTCTGCTTCACACAATCTCAAGTTCTCTTCAGTATTGTTAGGACTACATACATTCACTTCTTGCTGATCATCTCTTCATGTTCTTGTTTTATTCTGCTATGATTCAGTTCCTGAAGGTCAGTTATATCATTTTTATCATGGACATTTAACTCCTCGGCTAAGTCTCTTATCTTGGCCTTGTAGTTCCTATCTTCCATCATTTCATAACATTCCATAGTGTTCTACTACAGATTACTCTATCTGTGGTACCTTTTCCTTTTATATCTTCTTGGGCCAGCCCTCACTTAAATCAGCTATCACTACTTAAACTCTAGAGTAGCAACATGTAACAGTTTCCCTACTTTGAATCTATTTAGTACATTCACCTAGCATAACCTAAGAATCTATTGAGGACATTGCGACTCTTCATGAGCTCCTCCTTCAATAGTATCTCCTTGAGTTGAACCTAGTCCTAGTATCAAGAACTCACCATCTTGCATTTTATGCAAGGTGTTGTAGCGCTAGATCTAACAAAAGATTCAAAGTCACCCTCATTCCTCCTATCATTGAAGTAGGACTACCCCCACCTTGCCACCATAGCACCTATCAGACCATCTCTCAGTGAAGAGGAAGACCTCCCAGAAATCCAGCCACTATCCAGTCGACGAATTACTTCATCATCCCAGTCCATCAACCCAGGTCTATTCTCCAGAACCAGGTGTACCTATCAACCAGGTACATACTCAATAACCCAGCCCTCATCCAGTTGTAGTATCCTCTAAATTGCAGCTCTCCAGCCCCTACCTCAGATCACTGTATCCAGATCACCCAGTCCCATTTTCACCAGTCCTCCACCCAACCTCCCACCATCTAGCCCAACATCCAGTCCACCCCCTAGTCTAATACTGATCATCATGTCCACCCCTTGATCAAAAGTCAAAGCTGCTCTTCCAGTAGACTTCTCTGGCAAACTAGATGAATCCACTTGATGGATCAAAGCAATGAACACTTACTTCTCTGTCAACCCATTGATCTACTCTGACGATGGCACTAAAATCTTAACCTGCCTTAATAAGATGAGTAAAGGCAGAGGTGTTCAGTTCTTCGAAATGTGATATGATAAGATAGGAGACACTTTCATTGATGCCACCAAAAAGACCTTCGACATGTTCACCAAAGATTTTTAGTCCACTTTCTTCCCATTTGACTCTAAGGCTAAGGCTCAAATGGAGCTCCACCACCTCATCCAGATCAAAACTAAGAAGGATGATGGTTTTCAAGAATATATCACCCAGTTCCAGGCTCTGACAGCTAAAGCTGGAGTAACCAAAGATCACGCCCTTATTGATGACTTCTCTATGGGCATCAATCAGAAACTCGCCATTATGATTTTAGGTGCTAAGAAACCCTCCACCACAATCCAGGATTGGATTGAGAAGGTGAAGACCTACCACCAACAATTAATGAAGATTGAAGACCTCAAAAAAGAGGTCCATCATTCCTTCAACTCGTCCTCATCAACTAGTCATATCAAAGACCCAAACACCATGAACATTGATGCTGTTCACCTCAAGAAACTCACCCCTACTGAAAGGGCTAAATGCATTAGGGAGAATCGATGTTTCAAGTGTCGAAAAGTTGGACACTCAGCTCAGAACTGTAGGACTGTTTTTTCCTTCAGACAGCTGACCACTCAGATCTAAGCTACCTCAACTGCTCTACCTATGCCTTCCTCAACCATTGCCACCACCACCACCACCATATCCTCCCTGTCTAAGCCTACTGATCCCCTCAACTCATACCTTACATCCCTTAAAAGAAAAGGGAAAGATCTGAAATAGATCTTACAGATGCTCCAAATCTGCTTTGATGAAGAAGTCAAAACTACTGCTGAGAATTTTTGAAGAGAGAAGGATGCCCAATGTCTCCTTCTCATAGTCTGAATCATGTATTTGTAGTCATGACAAATGAAAGAACTATGAGAATCCCAGTCAAGCTATATACTGGAAAAGAAATTGTTGACACTGTTACCCTCATTGACTCTGGAGCAACAGGAAACTTCATCGATACCAATTTAGTCAAATGACACTGGTTTCCTCATGTACCCTTGAAACACTCTCTTGCTGCCCTCAATGTAGATGGAACCAAGAACCAAGGAGAAATCATCAAACATGAAGCTTGGATGGATCTAATCATCAATGATCACAAAGAATGAATCAGATTGATGGTCACCCAGCTTAAAGCCCCACAAATTATTCTTGGGATGCCCTGGTTGAGAAAGTGAAATTCCAAAATCAACTGAACTCAGAATAAATTATCCATAGAAAAAAGGAATGAAGAAGACATCTGAAGTGTCGACCTACCTGGTTCTTCCTGGGATGTTGTGTCTCTTTGTGAGTATCTCCCCAGAGAAGAGTTGGAATGGGCCAACATTAGCAAAATTACTTTGTCTATGGAACTCAAACAACAACATGAAAAAGCCCAGACCATTTTGTCAACATGGTGTGAAGACTTTAAGGACATCTTCATCAAACAGACCTTCAACAAACTGCCAGATCATCATTCCTATGATTATATCATCAACCTAAAACCATCCTTTGTTCCAAAGATAGGCAAAACATACTATCTCAATCCAAAGGAGTGTAAGGCTTGTCAAGATTTCATCTCTGAACATCTTAAATCTGGATGAATAGTACCATCTACCTCACTCCAGGCTGCACCATTCTTTTTCATTCCAAAGAAAGATGGATCATTACAACCTTGTCAGAACTACTGATACTTCAATGCTCACACTATCCACAATGCCTATCCCCTTCCACTCATCTCCAAACTTATCAACAACATAAAGGATGCGAACATCTTCATCAAGTTTGACATTAGGTGGGGATATAATAACATCCACATCTGTGAAGAAGACCAGTGGAAGATGGCCTTCATCACCCCCTTTGGTCTGTTCAAACCTATGGTACTTTTCTTTGGCCACAGCAATGCTCCCCCTACATTCCAAACATTCATGAATCACATCTTCACTGACATGATTGCTGAACACTGGCTTAAAATCTATATGGATGACATGGGCATTTGTACAAAGAACAACTTAGAATTATATCATAAAAGAACCTGCCAGGTCCTACAACAGTTAAGAGAACACAAACTATCTTTGAAGTTGGCCAAATGTGATTTTGATGTCTCACAAATTAACTTCCTCAGAATCATCATTGGTAACAGCCTAGCCAAGATGGATCTAGTTAAACTCTCAGCCATCTCTGCCTGGAAACCCCCAACTATAGTAAAAGGAGTTTGATCTTTCATGGAATTTGTCAATTTCTATAGGAAGTTTATCCCCAACTTCTCCAATATTGTTGCCCCATTAAATCTCCTTACCTGAAAGAATCAACCTTGGGATTGGACTCAATTACAACAGGACTCTTTTGACTTCCTAATCAATATATTCTCATCAACTCCTGTCCTTCACATCCCTGACATAGCCAAGCCATTCACAGTTATGACTGATGCATCACTCATAGCAGTGGGCACTGTATTGATGCAAGCTGACATTAATGGAGACCTTCATCCATGCTCATACTTCTCCAAGATGTTCATTCCAGCTGAGCATAATTATGATATATATGATCATGAATTGCTTGCTGTGATCCTTGCCCTCACTGAATGGAAACACTATCTACTCAGTACAAACCACCCTGTCACCATCATCACAGACCACAAAAATTTGTCCTACCTGAGAGACCCTCATAAACTCTCTCACCATCAAGCCCATTGGAAATTATTCCTCCAAGACTTTGACATCCTATGGAAGGTTACCCCTGGAACCCAAATGGGTCCTGCAGATGCATTATTCTGAAATTCTGAAGTTGATACTTTGGAAGACAACAACCAAACTTCCATTGTATCTGAACCCGTCATTATCCATGCACTTGACACCAGATTAGTGGAACTGATTTGCTCATCATCAACAGGAGATCCTTTAGTGCTTCGGGCCATTGAAGGCCTTGAGAAAAACAACCCTCTCTTTACCTGCTCTGCTCTCGCTGATTGGACCCTCAACAATGGTCACTTGTATTTTAAAAATCATCTATACATTCCCTCATCTGCTTGCTCTCCTATCCTAGCTACCATCTACAAATCACCCACTACCAGCCACTTAGGTCAATTCTGCACTAAAGCTCTCATAGAAAGAGACTATTGGTGGCCAGGTTTAGCTACCTTTGTTTGCAACTTTATCAATGAATGTGCCATTTGTCAGCAAAACAAGACCAACACACACTCCACTACACCAGCTCTTTCCTCTATCACATCCAATACCACCTTGCCATTTAAACAAATCTCTGTTGATCTCATCACTGATCTCTCAGAGTCCTGAGGATTTGACTCTATCATGGTTGTGGTTGACCATGGGCTTATGAAGGGAGTAATTCTTGCCCCTTGCAATAAAACTATCACTATCGAAGGAGTTGCTAAACTATTTCATGACTTTGTATTCAAAAGATTTGGACTTCATGACTCAGTCATATCCAACTGAGGTCCACAATTTGCTTCTGCATTTGTGTTAAGCTTGGTCCAGGTGGGGACAAGCAAAGCCCTTTAAAGGTAACATGGAAGACGACGAGTAAGGAGTTGTGCACCAAGGGCTACAACTATGAGGATATGTCGTGCTAGGAGAGCAACAACGACAAGGGTACAAGGAAGTCATATGATAAGCAACGACTTTAGCAAGAAGAAAAGATACTACCATGAAGGTAGCCCAAGGACTAAGGGAGCACTCAATCAATGTGGAGAGCAAAGACACCTAGGAGATGAGACACAAGGAAAGCTAGTATTGATCAAGCTACTAGATACAAGTGTGGTATCCGAAGGGAGCTCTAGCTTAAGGAAATGGGAGTAGATAAAGTGACGTTTATGTAGTGAAAGGTGATCTGCTGAATAAGCAGATCATGGAAGGTCATGGAACAGGGAAGGAGTATCATGACCATGAAGGTACTCATGTGACCATAAGGGTACTCACATGATTGGTAAGCAAGATGAAAAGAAGAAATGTATACACACTTGTGATAAGTCTGGGATAAGTCATAACAATTTGCTAGAGAACTAGCCAGACTTCTCAAATATGACATCAAATTGTCCACTGTCTACCATCCTCAGACCGATGGACAAACTGAATGAATGAATTAGGAACTGAAAACTTACCTCCATATATTTACCATGAATCAGCCTAGGAAATGAGTTGATCTCCTCATCACTGCTGAGTTCATCCATAACACTACCCCACATTCACCAACCAAGGTTTCACCTTTTTCACTAATGCTCAGATATGAACCTCGAGCTCATCCATCAATCAGAAAGACATTCCTCCCCACTCTAGAGTCCAGACTCACCACTCTTGATGAGTCCAGAGAGGAAGCACTCACTGCACATGACTCTATCCATTGGATCATGATCACAAGGGTAACAAGGCACTTTATTCCATGAAAAGTAGGAGCCAAGGTTTGGCTAGAGGCTACCAATCTTCATATTAAAACTTTGTCATGAAAACTCACCCCTAAGTAGTATGGTTCTTTTGAGATCACTCAAGTGCTATCACCTCTCTCTTACTGACTGAAAATTTCACCCACCTGGAATATCCATGATGTCTTCCACACCTCACTTCTTTCATCTTATAAAGAAACTACTGCACATGGTCCCAATTTCCTCTGCCCAACATCTGACCTAATCAGATCAGAAGAGGAATATGAGGTAGAGTATATAATCTCCCATTGAGGCAGTGCATCCAGAAGGCAATACCTGACTGCATGGAAGGGCTATCCATCATCAGAAAACACTTGGAAATCTAAAGATAATCTCCATCATGCATAGCAACTTCTTAATCACTATAAAAAGGACAACTAACTCTGAAAAGTGGTTCAAACAAGACATTGGTCTCTTTGTGAGTATTACCTTGAATGAACCATTTCTGTCACTACCTCAAACACTATGTCTTTCCAATCATCATCGCTGGCATCCTCCTCAGCATCCTTTTCTCTCATCGATTCTCATATTTGAACCTGCTTAGTAAAACCGTTATTGCTGCCAATCAATCACACCCTCATGTTGTTCACTGCTATTCTATCTGACCTAGGCCTTTTGCTGATCATTGAAAACCTTCTCTTATATCACCAAGATACTACCTCCCAGAAACTGGTCAGATTATTTCATGATGTAACCACAGTTTAATGTTTCCATACCTTAGCTGCTCCCAATGATCTATCTCCATTATATGGAGTATCAATGCATCTATATTTAAATAACCTTCCATGATGAGTTCTAACTGCTTTATACACCCATGGCTTTTCCATCTTCATCAAGCAAATCCCAAGAGATCGTCTATTCTCTACCTTTTCATCTATCTGCCACTCTATGCTTTCTGAACAATGGGAGATATACCTATTGTCCACTGCTCCACCTTCACCTGTTCCACTACCAGTTCCCCCTCCACAATCATTCACCCACATTTCTTTCTCCCCAATCACCTTGCTCAATTGTCTCTCCTCTTCCCTGCCATCACCTACAATCGCATCTTCTGAATCTACCACCAGGTTGGAGAGCACAATGATTGATGAACAAGCATAATCCTCTATCAACAGAGAGGCTCAACAACTATCTGAATCATATCATATACTAGATGCAAATGGGGTCATCATTCTCTCAGCTCTCACCAGACTCTTGCCCACTGTGGTACATTGTTGACCTGCTTCTGCATTGACAGAATGTTTTCATTGTCATATGTTGGGTCACTATCGAGAGGACTGTCCTCATTACCTCTGTCCACACTGCCATGTATTCACACCAGATCACTCCCAGTATCTGTATCTGCACACAATGTGGCTTTTGTAGTTGTTGGAAACACTCTGATCATTTCTGCCCTGTGTGCTCATGCACACTTTGTAATCAATCAGGGCATGTGGCAGACAGCTGTCCATTTGAACATTTATCTCTGGACCAGGCCTTGGATATCTATGGTGGACATTCTCCAACTCTTCCGTGAAGCTGAGGTAGACATGATTTTTGTCGAATCAGAGTTTTAACTTTATAAAGGAAGTAATGTTACAATTATCTTTCTCTCTTCATCCCTAGCTCTTTTCTGCTTCACACAACCTCAAGTCCTCTTTGGTATTGTTAGGACTACATACATTTACTTCTTGCTGATCATCTCTTTATGTTCTTGTTTTATCCCACTATGATTCAGTTCCTAGAGGTCAGTTATATCATTTTTATCATAGACATTTAACTCCTTGGCTGAGTCTCTTATCTCAGCCTCGTAGTTCCTATCTTCCATCATTCCATAACATTCCATAGTGTTCTACTGTGAATTACTCTATCTGTGGTACCTTTTCCTTTTATATCTCCTTGGGCCAGCCCTCACTTAAATCAGCTATCACTACTTAAACCCTAGGGTAGCAACATGTAACAATGTAGGAGCATGAAGCTCCCTACATTTGTAGACTCAGTTTTCTCCACTTTCAGGTCACTCTGCATCCTTCGTGCAAGCGTCCCATTGTGTCCTATGTTCATCGAAGGCTGATCCACTCATATTCATATGTATCCAGTCTATTTAGTATTCGAGTTACCTCAGGATTAGCAACTGAGGTGGTCAGTACTCTATCATATGCTTTTGTTTCATTGCCTCACAATACTTATTTCTAGTCCTGTTGTGTCTGTCACTTCTTAGATAGCTGTTTGTTTTTGTTTCATGTTTTTCTTTCTGACAGTCCTGGGAAATGCCTGGACTATAAAATCTTGTACCTGACTTTGCACAATGCATCTTTCGTCCATCCATCAGTTCACAGTTCATTCATCCTCAGTCATCACCATTGTCGTCATCATTCATCTTAATCTAGTCCTCGTCCTAGACTGGTTTTCGTACAATCTGCTTTGCTTTCAATCCAGAATTGACCGGACTGACCCTTCTGGTGCTGGGCCTATGTCTAGTTACCCCTCCTCATCTATCTACCTTTGCTGGACCCCTCTAGGGATGAGCACAACTTGCTCCCTTCACCCCTTTGCCTGTGGTAGACCCTCTGGGGACTTCCTCTAGCACACCACTTATCTTTCTTACAATGATTTTCCTACTTTGAATCTATTTAGTACATTTGTCTAGCATAACCTAAGAATTTATTGAGGACATTGTGACTCTTTGTGAGCTCCTTCCTCAGTAGTATCTCCTTGAGTTGAACCTAGTCCTAGTATCAAGAACTCACCATCTTACGTTTTATGCAAGGTGTTGTAGTGCTAGGTCTAATAGTTTAAGTAGTGACAGCTGATTCACTATAGGGCCAGCCTACTAGGGATATAAATGAAAAGTATACTGTAGATTAGCTAAATGTGCAGTAGAACAATAGAGAAGGTAAAAGAATATTGACAACTAATAAGAACTATGAAACTGATACAAGAGAATTGGTTGAGGAGTGATTGTCTATATTTTAAAGAAAGAAAAAATAAGACCTACTCTTCTAGGAGCATTGTCATAAGGAAATAAGCTGAGGTTGATATGAAGAAACTATCTGAAGAAGATGATGATAGGTAAATTAGGTTATTCCAAACAGAATGTTAGGTTGTGCAAAAGAAAATAAAGCAATGAAAGGATAAAGAAAAAGGATTATAACATTACCCCCTTCATACAATTGAAATCCTGGTTTGATGAATACCAAACTCACACTATGTTAGAGGAGATGATGGAGAGCATCCTCCAAAGATGTCCAGAGCTTGTTTTAGGAAAAGATGTTCAAATGGACAGTCATCTGCAACATGCTTAGATTGATTGCAAAGTGCACATGAGCAGACTGGGTAGAATCAGTCGGAATGTCCCTAATGACTGCAAAAGCCACATTGGGTGCAGATACACAGATATTGGGAGTGACCTGGTGCTGATATGTGGCAGTGTGGACAGATGTAATGCAGGCAGTCCTCTCTATAGTGATCCAAAAGATGACAATGAAAACACTCTGTTAAAGTGGATGCAGGTCAATGATGTACGACTGTAGATAGGAGTTGAGTTGGAGCTGACAGGATAGTTATTCTGTTCACCCTAGGAATATGGTAGAATTGAGACAACTACATCACAGCTCTGTCAATGGGTGGTTCCTTGATTTCATTCATCAGGGTGGATTCTGATTTCACAGTTGATTTAGAAGAGGCAATGGTTGATGATGGTGGAGGGGATGAAAGTCAATAGAGGAGGGTGATAAGTGAGAAGGGAACTGTAGCAGATGACTAAGGAGGGGGAACAAGGACTGGAATGGAAGAAGGTGGAGCAATCAATGACAGATATCTTGGTCGCTCTTTGAAACAACCTTAATAGCACTAGGCTTTCAGGTTATCACTAGGAGGTGTAGACTTTTAAGAGAGTCAAGAAGTGTAGGGGAAAACCCAAGAGGATCTGACTGAGGATCCCTTGGTCATATATTCGGGTCCTTATATACCTTACTACATATTTATATGTATTTGGTCTGTTATCCAAATAAAGGAATGGATAGCCATAAGACTGTGATGCGGTAATTAAAATAATAAGATAAGCATGAGTCAAGTGGTGTATCAAAATGGAAAAGAAGCATAAAGCATAGCCATAGGGTAAAGGGGTAGCAGAAATGAAATGCATGAGGCATAGAATGGAAGCGTACGAATAAAGTTAAGTTCTGTCCATTAAAGTTCAATAAGTCCAAAAGTGTAAAGTCATCAGTCACACGATGTCAAGCATCATGCTGTCATGAATTTGTGAAAGTGTCAGCAGGATTTAGGGCAGGGTTGGTTCACACTTAGCGGATGTAAAGAATAAGGGGGTCATGACATTGTGTCTTTGGGGTAATTGATTTTGACTGCAAGCCTAACAACAAGCATTAGACTTGAGTGGCTAGTTTAACCTCATTGTGGAGGAGCTTTAGTCGAAGTTTGAATAAGTTACAATGTTGCAAAAGAGCATTTGTAACACTCTTTAGGTAGCATGGAATGGAAGATGGATGAGAAGGTGGGGAAGAGATGTTCTCCAGAGATCTGTTCAATGAAGGAGGCAAAGCCATGGATGTAAAGAAGAGTAAGAACATGTTGTGAAAGATTATTTAGCATGAAATGCATTAGTGCTCCATATAATGTGAAACAACTACAAACTATCAAACAACCCTATACAGGATTGCTAGTCATTGAAGTCAAAAGAGATAGAGAGAAAGAGTTATAAGGGTTGAATCAAGGTATCCCCCACTTATAGTGATGGATGACAAAAGAACTTGATTGAAGGACTTTGCATCAAAGATCCAGGTTTATATACTACATGGGGTTTGTATCTATTTGTACTTATTTGTGTATGTAAATAGTCTATGTTAGGAAGCATATATCCATAAAAGGTATTACAAGGCTGTGCATGATGAGTCCTTGTGACTCAGAACATATCCGTGCATAAGTTTGTGGCGTATCTTTAATAAAGTGGAGATTAAGTACATGTTGCACACACATTGTGTGGGAGAATGGAAGATAGAAGCATGATGGACACATTGTCTGTTATGAACATGGAAATAGAAGTTAAGGAATTTCTACATGGAGATTAAAGAGAATCATGACTTTGAACAAGAGTGGGTCAAGGGTTTGTTATCCTTGATATATGACTTGACTTGGAAGAATAAATGAAGGTTTCTTAGTAAGCAGCTTAGTCATTGGTTTCAAGGAAAAAGTGTTAAGTCCCAAAGGACAAGGTGTATCATTAAACAGTGTTTGTAACATAATGGAGGTAAATCATTTGGTGCTACAATGTGATGAAAGCATTGGACTCAGTTTAAATTGTGAAAAAATTGGACTAGCTCCTGAGAAGTAGTGCCTTGGTGATACAAAGAAAGGTTCTCAATGATCAACAGTAGGCTGGGATCAGATAGGATAGTGATGAACAGGGTGAGGGTATGAGCGATTGGCAGCAATAATGGTTTTACTAAGAGAGTTTAAATATGAAAAGTGATGAGAGAAGAGGATTGTGACGATGAGGGTGAAGATGATGAGTGGGAAGACATAGTGTTCCAGGTATCAATGAAAATGGTTCATTCAAGGTGATATTCATGAAGAGATCAACAACTTGTTTGAACCTTTTTCAGAGTCAGTTGTCCTTTTTGTAGTGATCAAGTATTTGCTGTGCATGATGAAGATTACCTTCAGGTTCCCAGATATTTCCCAAGGAGGGATAGCCTTTCCATGTGATCAGGTACTGTCTCCTTGATGCACTGCCTCTGTGTGAGATGATATGCTCCACCTCATATTCTTCTTCTGATCTGATCAGGTCAGAAGGTGGATGAAGGAAATTGGGGCCATGTGCATCAGTTTCTTTGTAAGACAAGAGGATAGAAGCATGAAAAACATCATGGATCTTCCAGGTGGATGGAAGTTTAAGTTGGTAGGAGAGGGATGAAAGCACTTGAGTGATCTCAAAAGGGTCATATCATTTAGAGGTGAGTTTTCATGATAAGGTTTTGATATGGAGATTGATAGCTTCTAACCAAACCTTGGCTCCTACTTTCCATGGGATGAAGTGCCTGGTTATCCAAGTGGTCATGATCCAATGGACAGAGTCATGTGCAGCAAGTGCTTCCTTTCTTAATTCATCAAGAGTGGACAGTCTGGATTCTAAAGTGGGGAGGAATGTCTTCCCAATTGATGGGTGAACTTGGGGTTCATATCCAAGCATTAGTGAGAATGGGGATACTTTGATGAAAGAATGGGGAGCAGTGTTATGGGCAAATTTGATGATGATAAGGAGATCAGCCCACTTCCTTGGTTGATCCATGGTGAAAATGTGGAGGTAAGTTTCAAGCTCCTGGTTCAGTCACTTGGTTTGCCCATCAGTCTGAGGGTGATACACAGTGGACAGTCTGACATCATACTTGAGGAGTCTAGCCAGTTCCCTAGAGAAGACAGAAGTGAATTGAGAACCTTGGTCAGAGATAACTAAGTCATAAAGTTCAAATCTTTTGAAAACAAAGTCATGAAAGAGTCAGGCAACTCCTTCTACTATAATAGTTTTTTTGCAAAGGGCAAGAATTACCCCCTTAGTAAGTCCATGGTCAACCATGACCATGATAGAGTCATATCCTTGAGATTCAGTGTAGGAGCTTGAAGCTCCCTACATTTGTAGACTTAGTTTTCTCTACTTTCAGGTCACTCTACATCCTCTAGCATCCATTGTGCAAGCATCCCATCATGTCCTATGTTCATTGAAGGCTGATACACCCCTATTTGTATATATCTGGTCCTATCTGTACCCAGACTAACTGTCCAGTTACACTATCTGCCCTACCTAGTATCCAACTTATCTTAGAACTAGCAACTGAGATGGTTAGTACCTTATCATAATGTTTTCTTGCGTCCTGGTGTCACAACACTCATTTCTATCATTTCTATCTCACCTGTCAATACTTTGACATTGACATACATATGTTTCACCTTTTTCTGACAGTCCTGGGAAATATCTGGACTATAAATCCCTGTATCTGCCTTGTGCAATACACCTTTCATTTGGGTCACCATCTATTAGCCACATCTTCATTCATCGTTGCCATCATCATTGCTTGTCTCAATCTGGTCCTTGTCCTAGACCAGTTTTCATTCAATCTGCTTCACTTTCAATCCGGAATCGATCAGATTGACCCTCCTAGTGCTGGGCTTACATCTAGTTACCTCTTCTCATCTCTATATCTTTGTTGGACCCCTCTAGAGATAAGCACAGCTCACTTCCTTCACCTCTTCTTTGTGGTAGACTGTTACAATCAGTTTTCCTCTTAGTGTGCCCCTCCTTTTTGTAACCACTTGCTGTTAGGCACTTGATGATAATAGATTCACTTAGTTGTCCACATTTCAACCTCAGTTCATGTTGAGACATGCTTATTCAAGTACGCTTTATTATTGTCTCTTTTGTGCTCACTCTTTCACACTACTAGTTTGTCTTTTCACTTCTTGACTCAGATCTATTCCATAGTTCCTCATTGCTTCTATCTCAACACCATAGCTATGTACTATGGTTATTCCCTAGATATTCTTATTTGACTACTTATTTATGATGATCGTTCCTATTTATCATTACTTGCTTACTATGATAGTCGTTACTTGTCTTAACACCATAGTTACCTTTGGTAGTATTTTCTCACTTCAAATATATTGTGTGTTTCACCTAGCACTTTATTTGGTTAGGGATGTTGCAACTCTTCGTGAGCTCCTCCCCTGGTCAGATCTCCTCAAGTCTATTAGTCTCTAACATCAACAACTCGCTGTCTCGTGTTTCACACAAGGCATCATAGCATTAGGTCTAATATAGACCCTCTGAGAACTTACCCTATTACAACACTTATCTTTCTTACATCAGAAAGATCAGTGATAAGGTTGACTGAAATTTGTTTAAATGGTAAGGTGGAGTTCGATGGGATTGGGAAGAGATCTGATATAGTTGGATGTGTGTTGGTTTTATTTTGTTGACAAATGGTGCATCCATTGATGAAGTTGCAAATGAAGATAGCCAATCCTGGCCACCAATAGTCTCATTCTACAAAAGCTTTGATTCTGAATTGATCTAAATGGTCTATCATGGATGGTTTATGGATGGTGACTAAGATGGGGAAGCGAGCAGACAGAGGAATGTACAGTCAACCTCTAAAGTATAGGTGTCCATTATCAAGGGTCTAGTTGGCAAGGGCAGATCAGATGAAGAGAGGGTTGTCTTTTTCAAGACCCTCAATGACATGAAGTACTAAGAGATCACCAGCAGATGAGGATCATACTAGCTTAGCAAGTCTGGTGTCGAAAGCATGAATGAAAATTGATTTAGAGATGATGGAGCTATGTAAGTTATCTTCAGAAGTGTTCACTTCTGAATTGCATGACAATGTGTCAGCTAGGCCCATTTGAGTGCCAGGGGTGATCTTCTATAATATGTTGAAGTCCTGAAGAAATAGGCCCCAATGAGCTTGATGACAAGAGAGTTTGCAAGAATCTTTCAGATAGGAGAGATTCTTGTGGTCACATCAGTTTGCATTAAGATAGCTCCAGTGGTGATCAAAGAGGTATCAGTTATGACAGTGAATGATTTGGTTAAATCAGAGATATGGAGGACTGGGGTGGATGAAAATATACTAATTAACTGGTCAAAGGCATGCTGCTGTAGCTGAGTCCAGTTCCAGGGCTAGTTCTTTTGGTTAAGCAAGTTCAAAGGGGCAATGATGTTGGAGAAGTTGGGAATAAATTTTTGGTAGAAATTGACAAACTGAATGAATGAATGAACTCCTTTGACTATGGTTGGGGGTTTCCAGGAGCTGATGGCAGATAGCCTCACTGGGTCCATCTTCACCAAACCATTGCCCACAATTATCTCAAGAAAGTTAATTTGTAAAACATCGAAGCTATATTTGGCCAATTGCAGGAACAACTTGTGTTCTCTTAACTATTGGAGGATGTGGTGAGTTCTTTTGTGATGTAGGTCCAAGTTGTCTTTTGTGCAAATCCCCATATCATCCATATAGATTTTGAGCCAGCACTCAGCAATCATGTCAGCAAAGATGTGATTCATGAACATTTGAAAGGTGGGAGGAGCATTGCTGTGACCAAAGAATAACACCATTGGTTCGAATAGACTGAAGGGGGTGATGAAGGCCATTTTCCATTGGTCTTCTTCTCGAATATGAATGTTGTTGTATTTCCACCTAATATCAAACTTGGTGAAGATGTTGGCATCTTTTATATCATCAATAAGTTTTGAAATAAGAGGAAGGGGGTAGGCATTGCAGATGGTGTGAGCATTAAGATATTGGTAGTCTTGGCAGGGTTGTAGAGATCCATCTTTCTTTGGCATGAAGAAAAATGGGGCTGCCTAAGGGGAAGTGGATGATACTATTCATCCAGACTTGAGATGCTTGGAGATGAAATCTTGACATGCCTTCCATTCTTTGGGATTGAGATAGTATATCTTGTCTATCTTTAGGATGAAAGATGGTTTAAGATTGACAACGTGGTTATAGAGGCAGTGATCTGGAAGTTTATGAAAGGTCTGTTCAGCAAAGACATCCTTAAAGTCTTTGCATCAAGTTGGCAGAACTGTCTGGGTCTTTTCCAGTTGTTGCTTGAGCTTCATGGACAAGGTGATCTTACTGATGTTGGCCCATCCAAGTTCTTTCCTGGGGAGGTGAAATGACTAATCCACTGAAGGATCAGCTGTTTGAGTAAGAGAACAATAGTGGTGAGCCTGAACCTCCTAGCAAGTAGAAAACTCCAAGAGGACAAGACTAGTGTTCTCTAGAGCTGGGGGCATCTCTTATATACTATTCTACAGTTTGTACAAGTGTATACTACATCTAAGATATGCTATGCTAGGATATTGCATGTATACTTCATGTTATACATGCCTAC
>JBBPTP010000596.1:0-15987 GCA_038094195.1 Pulveroboletus aff. carminiporus | reverse complement strand
GACGGGTGACAAGGAACTCTCCGATGAGGCCATTCATATTGCCGCAGGGATGTTGTTTGCAGGCTATGGAGGAGTCATCGGCACGATGTGGTCGATCCGCGACAGCCTCGCGCCCCGTGTGGCAAGGAACGTGTATGGACGACTGTTCCGGGATGGCACAAGGGTGGATTATCGCGAGGCCGCACAAGCACTGCACGAAGCCATTGGGCGTCTTCGAGATAGTGGCACTGCATCGTTCGTCGAATGGCTTCCCTTCGTCCATGTAGGTCTTTAAATATTCGGCTGTGTATACTGTTGTCTCCTACTGTCACAGTATTGTATGCTTCATTGTTACGGTGCATACGGACGGATTGGCCTACTCCGCCTCGCAGACCGACGCACATCTTGGGTCACATGGAGAGGCTGCAGTCTTTCTAGCCGGACTGAATCCCTCCTCTACCAAGCAGTGATGGGTAGGGGAAAAGCAAGGCAACCTTGACTGGCCTGGTAAAAGGTCGCCTAGTATTACTATTCCACCAAATTGTCCGATTCAGCCTTGGAGAACTCGTATGGTGATGACTCAGGTATTACAGTGTGCCAGGCTACGATAGTCCAACAACCTTCTACACGAAGTTCTTCTGTTGGTGGTAAGTAGTACATGGACTGTTCTCGTCACTGCACACCATATTACACGAAACCATCTACTTGGGCTTGAGTCCTGAATTCACGGTCCATGGAAACAGCATTTACATGCAAGCGAACGCCTCTTTGTTCACAAATGTTTTGGAAACAACACACTGCAGGACTATCATTCACACTCAGTGCTTTGAGGTGAAACACACAAGGTATGGGGTTGTCAATGTGTTCCGCAGTTCTTAGGTGAGTCGAAGGTTATGGAGGACAGACTGAGAATAAAATCTAGACGGGATTTGATGGGTAACGACATCTGCGAGTGCATGTGTATCTAGTCGAGAGAGTCCGTGCTCGACGACGGGCTGTAAGTGTTGTAAGTGTGGACAAAGAAGGGTAGCCTCGAACTACATGGATTGAAGGATTGCCATACAAAGCAGGCGAGGACGAGCTCAGAGTCGGGGGTAAGTGGCGACAATGGTGCCAGTGAGGCCTCGGTCACTGCCAGTATGCATGAGCATTTCAACTTGTGTCACATGTCGAGGTTGAAGGCATGCAAGATTCCAAGTCGATCTGACGCTCGGAGTACAAGATGTGATGCATATCCCAGCAGACATAGGGCCATCGGCATTTCTTAAGCGCTAGTTTAGTGCTCAATGAGCGGGGGCTTTTCGGCTACCTCAGGGATTGTTACGAAAATGCCCTTTAAGGCTTCATATGTGTATGTAACAGGCGGTTGGGCCTTCGTGCAGATTAGATTAGAGACGGGATTCATTGCATGCAAGATTAGATACCGTAGCGAGATGCATTTGGATTAGATACTACTAGATCTGACTACACAATCGACATAACAATGGCATCACCTCGTTTCGTGATCTGATCTTTGAACCATAGTAACCTAGTGCGGAATGTCACCTCGAGTAGGGATGTGCGTACCCATTTGTATAACTCTCCTGTCGTTGCCAGAGAAAAGTCGACTGCTTCAAAAGCATCCGAGCTGTGTTCACTGAGGGCTGAGTGAAGGGCCATTGCAGCAAGCGCAACAAGATGGGTGAACACTTCAGAAGTATCATCAAGGTAAGGTTTGAGACCTCCAAGCCAAATGATGTTGAGGATCATTGAAATGACTGTGGAGTGGTCAAAGAACGCCGTGATATCACCTGACTGAGCATAGGCATCAGTACAGGTGCACAAAAAATATAGTGAAACTTACATCTACATCCTGGCAATGGAGAAACTGCTCATTTTCAAGTAGCCATGGAACCATGGTTTATTTAGTTGCAAATTCAGGGTCAGGAGATGTGTTTTGTAAATCAGGTCGGAGACCATATACTTCATGAATGAGACCATGAGCTGTGTTCTTGAAATGTTTTCACATCATAGTCACTAATGTCTGAAGAGCTGAAACAGAACACTCATTGATATCCCTGGTTGACTGCATTGAACCTGACACATTGAGTTCCACAGCAGCAGCCTGGAGAGAAGCCTGACATTCATCCTTTGTCAACGTTGGACTGGTGGAAATGATCCTTCATTGAATTATCTCCCATGCCTGCTGTAAGACCACACTCGAGGCATGGGATGTGGTGGCTGTGTGGGATGCTTGAATGTTTGCATCAACAGCAGTTGTAGCAGGGGAGGGCTGATTGGTTGGCAGCAAGTGGCAGGATGGTGGAGCAGTATTTATGATGAAGGTTTCAGCACTGGCCTGCAGACATTAGTTATGCTCCCTAGAAACTGACAAGCAACTTGTAGTACGCAGTAGGACTCAGTGAACTGGTGGTAAACAGTCACTATGATATTACCTGTAGTATGCAGTAGGACTACAGGATATCAGTAAAGAGTAGTCTAAGTAGAATAGTAACTTACCTTAGTGAACTGGTGGTAAACAGTCACTGAGGTGTTCGGGAACGAGAAAACATTGTCTATGGTCCGATGCGAGATTACATAATACATATAGCCACTAACTGTTTGAACTCGACATAACTCCTACACTCCCCCTCAAATGAAAGGGCGTAGTCCAAGTTCGGAGGCAAAGTGCTTTGCCTTCCCACTGGGGAGAGCTTTGGTAAGGGTATCTGCAACCATACTATTAGTAGGGCAATAGAGAAAACGAATTTGGCCTCGCTCGACAGAGAAACGAATAAAATGGTATCGTATGTCAATGTGTTTCGTACGTGCGTGAAAACTGCCATCTTGCGTAAGTGCAATGGCTGTCTGGTTGTTGCCATAGAGAATGGTTGGGTACTTGAGTGGGCGGAATATTTCGCCAATGAGACATCGGAGCCATATGGCCTCCTTCACAGCATGAGTGGCTGCTATATACTCTGATTCGGCAGTGGACAAAGTAATGAGCTCTTGCTTCTTTGAACCCCAGAGGATTGCTCCTCCGTCGATGAGGAATGTGAACCCTGTAATAGCATGATGATGCTCTTGTGAAGCGCCATCTGCGTCCACGTAGCCGATGAGGCCTTGGGTCTGGGTTTCAAAGGTAAGTGTCCAGTCTCTGGTGCTGACGAGGCAATGGTAAATCCATTTGACGGCTTCCCAGTGAGCCCAGCCTGAGTTCGTGTTGAATTGGCATACATATGATGTTGCAAACGCTATGTCCAGCCATGTACCCATGGCAAGATAGATTAGAGACCCTGTGGCTTCACAGTAGCGAATGTTTCACATCTTGGTGATTTCACTGGTGGTCCGAGGGCACTGGATTTCCGATAATGGGACGTTGGGGTCGATAGGGACTGAGACTGGTTTCGCATTAGCAAGATTGAATTTGGTGAGTATCGCACTGATGTATGGTTCCTGGGAGAGCAAGATGGTCCGTGCAGCACGATCTCAGGTGATTTTCATCCCTAACAGCCAGTTGATGGGTCCGAGATCCGTAATGCGAAAGCACGACCCTATTTTGGCCTTGAAGGCCTTAATAAGTTCCTTTGAGCTCCCTGTGATTGTACAGTCATCAACGTGTGATGCTAGGATTAAGATATGCGTGCCGATGAGCGCAACAAATATTCCCCAGTCAGCTTCCATCCGTCTGAATCCCAATTCACCAAGTTCTCTTGAAAGACGCTGGTACCACTTGAGTGCGCTCTGTTTCGAACCATAGAGTGCAATGCACAGTTTAGCAATGAGGTTGTGTCCGCGTTTGTCAAAGCCGGGTGGGAGCTCCATGTAGATGATTTCATCATCGTCGAGCTTCCCGTTGAGAAAGGCATTGTGGAAGTCGAAAACATCGATGTCCCAGTCTTGGCGGGCTGTGATGGCGAGGATAAGACAGATTGAAGCGAGGCATGCAATGGGTGTGTAAGTGTCATCGTAGTCAATGCCATGTTGCTGTGTGAAGCCGTGCACAACCAGGTGGGCCTTGTACTTATTGACTTCGCTGGCCGCATTCTTCTTTATCTTGAAGACCCATTTGCAGCTCACAATGTTTGTGTTTGTCGGCTGTTCGACTACGTCCCAGGTGTGCACATCGTCAAGACTTTTTAGTTCTGCATTGATTGCCTCTTTCCACTTCGTCCAATCTGGCCGTCTCTTCGCTTCCTCTATCGTCGTTGGTTCTAAGGCTTCAACCTTGGTGCTGTGGGTGAGCATGGCATAGGCTGCATCATCACCATCAAATTTCCATACACCGGCGGCAGTGGCCTTATCGATGGTATCGCTGCTATCCCTGTGCTTCCCGCTTTGACTCCCTTCTTTCTCTTCTTTGTCAGCCTCTCATCCTCTGTTCCCACTTGCGATGGCTCGGATACCTTGTGGCAGTGGTGGAGCAGCGTTGCACCCATCGTAAGTGCCCATGCCACTGCGTAGCGCTTGCAGGTATGGCGATTCCATACGCTGATGATTCGATCGCTGCAGTACGGGCTGTGGAGCAGGTATCTCGAAGTTGGTACCAAGGTGATCATTCTGAGGCTGTTCAGGTTGAACGGGAGTTGGGGTTGCAGGTACGTCGTCGTTGATATCATTCTGAGTGCTTGACTTATTGCTATTTTCCTGCTCCCCCTTGTTCGGGATGGTAGCTTGGATGTGGCTGACCCCAACGCTCCCACCACGTTGGAACGTCATATTTCGCTCGATCGACACGATGTGGCGGTCGGCAAAGTAGATATGGTGAGCACCACTGTCTTGGTCGTAGCCCATCCAATAACCTTCGCATGCTCGAATGTCTAGCTTCGAGCCGCTTGTGTCGTACACCCAGCATGGTGTGCCCCAAGCTGGTAAGTTGGCAATGGAGGGCTTCTTGCCGTTCAGCATCTCGTAAGGTGTTTTTCCATCGAGTGCCCACGTTGCTGACCTATTCTTCACCCAGACAACATGTGTAATGGCCTCGCCCCATAGGAATTTTGGGAGGCTGCTTGCATGAAGAATTGTGTGTACCCGTTCGACCAGTGTATGGTTAAGACGTTCTGCGACGCCGTTATGCTGTGGAGTATCATGGGTGGTGAGTTTACGCTCAGTACCTTGAGTCTTCAGGTGATGAGTGAATTCGATGCTAAGGTACTCCCCCCCACGATTGGAACACAGGTGTTTGATACCGGTTCTGTGCTGATTGTGTACCCATGCTTCATATTGGCAGTAGGCGTTGAAGGTGTCCGATTTGGCTGGCAGAAGGTAAAGATGCATGTATCGGGTGTGATCATCAGTGAACGTGCAATAATAGGCTTTCTTTGAAGGTGTTAATGTCGGAGAAGGGCCCCATAGATCAGTATGTATTTTGTCGCCAAAGTTTTCGCAACGTTTCGGTTCACAGATTTTCCTGATAGGTTTCCGTGTGGCCTTTCCATATTTGCATGCTTCGCACTGACCCATGGTTGCCTGGTCTGGGTGTAGCGCCACACTGGTCACCATGCCTTTCGTGAGCATGTCGCGAATTGTCCCTGCATCAATGTGAGACAAATGGGCATGAAGTTCTTCCATGGTGAGTACTTCTTCAGCACGAGCGGCACCTGCAAATGGTGCAGAGTATTGATTTCGGGTACGATATAGGCCGTTTGCTAGTGGGACTTCCCCTAGGAGGCGTTTTTGCGGATCGAAGATGCGACAGAAATTATCACGGAATAGTGCAGCATACCCAGCCTTTGTGAGTCAGCTGATAGAAATGAGGGTAACCTTCATTGACGGTGCATAAAGGATGTTTTTCAACAGGATTCGTGATACTGCTTTTCCGTTTGGTAGGTGGACGTAGAGATTTCCTTTTCCAATAGCATTGAACGTGCAGTTATCTGCCGAGCGGATAGGTTTAGGCAGGATTGTCTTGAAATCTATGAAACGTTCGCATGCAGGTGACATGTGCTGTGAAGCTCCACTATCATAGAGTTCTGTGATGTTGAATGCGGGTGGAGTGCTATCATGTACGAGGGATGTGTAGCTCAGGGTTAACTCAGATGTGGAGAGCTCGGTGGCTGCAAGCCATACGCCATCAGGTTCGTTCGTCTCTGCAGTGTTTGCCTTTGCTGATGACTTTCCCTTGTCTTTCGACTTCTTTCCCCGTAGTTTCCAGGTCTTCGGGGCCTGTCCTTCCTTTCCGCCACCCTCTTCCCAACAATCCTTGTCCTGGTGACCAGTCTTGCCACAATTTGCGCATTCGCCAGTATAACGTTTCTTTCCTTTCCTTTTGTTCGTGTCTGCAGAAAGTGCTATGTCATCAGCTGACTTCGTTTTGGCTTTAGGTTCCTGCAGGAGCATGCAATCGTAGTCCTGGATAATGTAGTCGAAGAGTTGGTCCACCGAGGTTTGCATATTGTGGAAAGATAGGTTGTTGGAAATGGTGGCAATCAAGATGTTATACGAGCGGGGTAGGGAAGCTAGGACCGTGTTGGAGAGGTCCACATCGGAAATGGGATGTCCAATGCTAGCAAGTTGTCCACACAGCACAATGACTTTATCGATATGGGCATGTGCATCACCACCTTCTTTGAGTTTCAGCTCGGCTAATTGTCGACGTAGTTTGATGCCAATGGCGAAGGAACGGTTTTCGAACAGAGTCTTGAGGATATCATAATACTCCTGTGCTGTGTCCTTGGATGAGACTCGAGCATACAATGGTTCGAGTAGCGAAGATCCGATGGTATGGCAGACCATGGCATCCTCTGTACGCCATGTCTTCATGTCCTTTTTGTATTTCTCAACTTCCTCCTTTTCATCCGGGATGGTTGGTATCCATGCAGGTGACTTGCCGAGTTTCGGGTCTACTGGTTGTGGCTTTGTGCCATCGAGGTAGCCATCGAGGTCTCGGGTCCTGAGTGCCATCCGAAGTTGGGCCTTCCATGAGACCCAGTCTTTCCCAGCAGAGTCAAGCTTAGGGAGTTTGAGGTCGTCTGACTTGTAGGACATGTTGATAACACAGGTGAGGGTTTTACTTCTGTCTACTTAGGCTTTCGAGCCGGGGCTCATAACCTGTAGTACGCAGTAGGACTCAGTGAACTGGTGGTAAACAGTTACTATGATATTACCTGTAGTATGCAGTAGGACTACAGGATATCAGTAAAGAGTAGTCTAAGTAGAATAGTAACTTACCTCAGTGAACTGGTGGTAAACAGTCACTGAGGTGTTCGGAAACGAGAAAACATTGTCTATGGTCCGATGTGAGATTACATAATATGTATAGCCACTAACTGTTTGAACTCAACATAACTCCTACACAACTTACTCGAAAGACGCCAGTGGTGATAATCTCACCATGAACCTGTTCATGCAGGCATAGGAGGGCATAAGTGGGCACAAATTGCACACCTGATAACACACATGGTACAGCATTAACAGTAACACCATGAATTGCTGCAGGTACATGACCGATTAGCCACAGCAAATTCCTATGACTGTATGAGTGGGGGTGATCAAATTACAAGGCAAGTAGCTGGGATTCTGGCTGTGGGTATGAGTGTTGGGAATAAGGATATGTAGGTGATTGGTGTGAACAACTGGATGCTGTGGCATAGTCAGCAATCTGAGAACCAGCAGGACTGTATGGGTATGTAGGCAATGGGTATAACAGACTGGACATTGCAGCATAGTTGATGGTCTGGAGACTGGTGGGATTAGTGGGCTGCTGAAATATAGCACTTGAGGGTAACCTGGCGCTGTTGTCAGTAGATTGTGCATTGGTAGGATTTGCAAACTGTTGGTATATGAATGAACTTGTGGGCTGCTGATATGTAGCACTCAACGAGGCATGACTAGAGTTATGGTGCTTGTGGCATGCGGCACCTGATGAACTCGAAGTGTAGTATGGTGTCAGAGCAGGATGGAGTAGGTCCTCCATCAGGACTTCATACTGGAGGACATTGGAGTGAAGAGGATCGTCCGGGAGAGTTAGGTCATATGGCAGCTCAGCAGCACAATTCACTTGAGTAGAGTCTGGATGTAAAGATGGATTAAGATCCCCATGGGGCCTTGCAATATTCTAACAGAAGATGTTAGCGAT
Organism: Pulveroboletus aff. carminiporus; assembly: GCA_038094195.1. NCBI lineage: Eukaryota > Fungi > Basidiomycota > Agaricomycetes > Boletales > Boletaceae > Pulveroboletus > Pulveroboletus aff. carminiporus. Next base: position 7,952 of record JBBPTP010000596.1, on the reverse strand, counting down.
GACTTGTTTGACCTTCCTTGTTACAGGTGCACTCTACGCTATAGTGCATTATGATTACTAAAGCTACAAGACACTTACCTTGGGCAATTACTATTGCCTCTTGATGGCTACACCTCAGGGGTTTAGGATTGTTTCATTAGAACTTGATTTATAAAGCCTTGAAGGCTTTAGTCCGGATGAAAGGACTATCCAAGACAAGTTCCATACGTAGGACATAAGAATACAAATCTGGACTAATATAGATAGTTACCAGATATAAGACCTAAGTCTAGGACATTGAGTGTTACAAACGATCTTTTGCAACATCGTAACTTATTCAAACTTCGACTAAAGCTCCTCCACAATGAGGTTAAACTAGCCACTCAAGTCTAATGCTTGTCGTTAGGCTTGCAGTCAAAATCAATTACCCCAAAGTTATGACGTCACGATCCCCTAACTCTTGTATCTGCTAAGTTTGAATCAACCCTCCCCTAAACACCGCTGATATCTTCATGACTTCACGACAGCACGATGCTTGACATTGTGTGACTTATGACTTTACGCTTTTGGACTTATTAAACTTTAATGAACAGAACTTAACTTTATTTGTACACTTCCATTCTATGCCTCATGCATTTCATTTCCACTACCCTTTACCCTATGACTATGCTTCATGCTTCTCTTCCATTTGATATGCCACCTGACTTATGTTTACCACATTGTTTTAATTACCATTTCACAGCCTTATGGTTGTCCACCCTTTATTTGGATAATGGACCAAATAGGTACAAACATGTATTAGGGTATATAAGGACCCGAATTGACGACCAAGGGATCCTCAGTCAGATCCTCTTGGGTATTTCCCCTCATCTGCTCATTCTTTAAAGTCTATGCTACCCAGTGGTAACCTGAAAGCTCTAGTAGCAATTAGGGTTGTTTCATTGAGCCTCTTAGTGAGCGCCTCCCTAGCAAAGAAGAAACTAAGACAAAAGCCAAGGAAGGAACCTTAGAGTAGAGTCTAACCCTTCCACATGCTCTATGCTACCCGCTTGACAGTGTTCTGAGCATTTTTACCCCTTTCCCTACATTATGTCTGGCATGTGTATGTCACACCTCTGCTGTGAAGGAAAAGACATGAAGAATAAGGCATAAGATTGCCCTCTATAGATAAGAAAGATCAAAGAAGATCAAACCCTATCTGAAGTATCCACATAAGGAAGATTAAGATGCAATCTCTCCTTAGCCGAAAGTAAAAAGGCAGATCTTTCCAGATTAGGAAGTCACATCATCATATGACATACAGAACCATCAGCATCATTATAGTGCTTATGTTTGGCATTGCCACATTGGTCATTTACACATTAATCTCAATGGAGATAAGATCTGAAGAAGAACACGAAATATTCATATTCTAAGAATAGAAATAAGAAATGGAGTTCACCACCCTCCTCGCTCTCATCACGATCCTTATGTTTATCTGGTCGGTAATCACAATGGTATTGATCACCACATTTATCTGGAATCAACAACACTCAAGACAACCAGTGGCATTTGATATGGCCATATATGGAATCTGGTTGCTCAACATAACATTATATATGCCATCATGGATCACATCAGAAGATAACTATGTCAGGATGGATTACAAAGAAAACCTCAGACCTCTGGATCAGCAACGGATGCTTAGACAAGCCAGGGTCATAACACAACTAAGACAAAGACAAAATGAGCAAGAGAATGATGAAATTCCTGCTCTAGAAGAAGAAGAAGAAGAAATTCTGGATATGCCTGAAGCACTACTGAATACTAATAACAGAACATGGAGACAAGTAGATCCATCATGGAGACTCCCTAGAGAAGGTTTAATTCCAGAAGAAGAAGAAAACTGGAATCTGGATGTACCCTAGTGGCCAACATGAGAAAGGCTACAATATGTTCCAGAAGAAATCCATATTTTACCTCCACAAGTAGATGGAGATGAACCAGTGCCACCTTATACCCCTAGAGAAGTTAATCCACCTACTAATCCAGACGGACATTGGAATGGTCTGCCAACAAATGAAGGTTGGAATCAAGGTCTAGATCATCTTGACGATGGAGGACCTATAGATGAACAGGGCTGGCAGGTGTTTGATGAAAAAAGATTCACAAATGCTGAAGAAGCACCAAGGGTGGATGCACCTAATGAAGAAAGACACCAGGTGGATGTACCTGAGGATGTCAATCTGTTTATTCAGGAAGAAAATATTAATCCGGATAACATAAGACAAGAAGAAGCTAACCTGGATAAAGATCGGCAGGAAGAAGCCTCTGTCTTTATCTGGATGAACACTCAATATCCTGGATCCAGAATCCATGATGAAGATCATTAAGTTATTTCAGACTAAGAACATCCAAAATGATGTAAAACTAAGAACGTCCGAAATGACGTTAAACTACCATACTCTGGAATGAGGATAAACTACCATACTCTGGAATGAGGATAAACTACCAATTCATACGATCTCCAAGATGAGATAAAACTACACAACGATCTAAAAAGCCATATGAAAGGCAAAATATGAAGAAATTTTTCCCACCCTCCCACTACTATATATGATGAAATCATTGGGTGTTTGGAATCACCTTATGAAATGATTGAATATGATTTAAACCTTTGAAAGGAGAATCATACGATGGGTGTCTGGAATCCACCCTTAGCAGAAGGATAGTAGGAATGAGCATGCAAAGCTGACGAAGGAGAGCAGTGAAGTGTTACGTTTTTCCCTATTCCTAGCCTCTATACTCTTTTCCTCGCCTAATCAATGTCATCCCCACACTTCAAGACTACATTCATCCTTGTCCATGATCTAGAACCCCTATCCGCATTCCTGTCCTTGTCTACTCATGGCCTTCATCTGAACTCCGTCTTCATGTGCTCCTCCGCATTCCACCATGGCCTTATCAGGCATCCTCTGTATTAACACCTCGTTCTCGTCCTCGTTCAGTCCTCTCCCTTATCCTCATTCATACCTCGTCCTCGTCCATGTCCTTCCTCTCATCCTCGTCCTCGCCTACATCCTTGCCACATGTATCATAATCCCATCCTTGTCCATCATGGACTTCCCCGGCTTCTATTCCACGTATAGCATATCTCCAGCCTCGCACTCTCGGACATCCTTGGACTCCCTGTCCTCGTGTAGCTATCTATCATGTATCCTGTTCTTCTTATCTTCGCTTAGTCATCATGTGAGTACCCTTACGGTCCCATGAAGTACCTTCACAGTCAGGAACCTTCTTTTTCCTTGTTCCATGACTTTCTATCTCGTTCCATGAGAACCCTCACAGCCCCTCAGGTTCTTCTTCACTGTTCCATTACTTTCTATGATATTCTATCCCTGTCATGTGATCCACTTACTCAGCGCATCAACCATCACTACTTATACCCGCCTGTAGCTCTATTCCTGTTTCCCCAAGCTAGAGCTCCCTTCAAATACCTTCCTTGTATTCCAGTAGCTGTTCTGATCTAGCTCCCTTGTCTCGTCTCCAGTGTGTCTCTGCTCTTCACTTTGATTGAGCACTCCCTGGATCCTTAGACTACCTTAGTGGTAGTATCTTGCCTCGAATCCTCGCAGTCGTCGTTCTTCCAGCACGACATCTCAAGAAGGGCTTCACTTGTCCCTATCAGGGCCAAGTCTAACAGAAGCAATGACTAAGGAACAAAGCAAGGAATCCCTGGAAGAAACGAGCAGTGACAACCTCATCATAAAGAACAAGAATTTTCTTTTGCTTGAATACACAGAAAATCCAGGAATGCAACTGGATTATCAACGCAACAGGATTTAATTTATGACCTATGACATCATTAAACTCATATCATATGAAGAAATATGAAGTCATATGGACTTATATGACTAAAGATCAAGAAAGATCTATAAGAAATATGAAAGATCTACTCAACGGAGTACAAGAAAGAAACCTATTTGGACTAAGAAGTGCAGACGTTGCATGACAAAGAGTCACATTCAAGAAAATCAGCAAGATACTGCTGATCATTTCAATGAAGAATGTTTCAAAGTTTAAATATGCTATACAACATCAAAGATATCAAGCATTTTATCTTTATTGCTTGCAGGTCCAACCAATGAAGTCATCGGAACTATGACTTTAGCAGGAGGATAGTGTTACAGATGCACTCTATGCTATAGTGCATTATGATTACTAAAGCTACAAGACACTTACCTTGGGCAATTACTATTGCCTCTTGACGGCTACATCTTAGGGGTTTAGAATTGTTTTATTCCTGGTCTATTTACCCATGAATTAGCTAGTGCATGGTGTTTCCAACTAGGTTGTTTGGCCATGTTTGTTAAAGGACCTAAAGAAAGCAGTGAGCTATATGGGACTCTGGATAACACATTATACACCATTGAAAAACAGACCAGTGACACTGTCTGGAGGACAAAGCACTAGGGTAAGAATATGAGGAATGTATAATATATAATAGTACACATGGTACATCATATGTACACATGCTACTTAACCAGTGAACAAGAAATATGAACGAGAAGCATATGTATCTGCATTGCAGGATCAGTAACATGTTGTAGCATAAATCTGGCCACTCATGGATTTGAATTGGTTTATAAAAGCTCTTGCTGTGGCCATGCAGCAACCTGCCAATCAATCGCTGTTAACCCCCCCATCTCTAATGCCAACACTACTGCTGGAAATCATTCCCTCCTCATCAGATTCATCATTACAAGTGCTGATGTTCACACCATGCCCTTTGATATACTCAACCATGACTGACAGCTCTGTCGCATCTTGATCTGTCTGATGAGCTGCAGAAGAGAGGCTGCTAAAGTAGAATGATTCATCCATCTTGAGCTCAGGAAGACCTCAATCGGTATACATTTCCATGAAGAATTTGTACTCTGATTCAGTGAGCTAATAAACAGCTTTGAGGCTGCTCTGAATTTGCTCTAGAGTGTGGATCTTCTACTTTATTGCTTTGAGGTCCCAAGTCACCAGGAGGAGCTGAATGTGACTCTTTTCTATCAACATGTGCTTCTCAACTATGGCAGCACAGAGGACATCGTCAGACAGCTGTTGAAGGTCCTGCCTGAAGATTTGCATTGTCTAAGGGTTGGATGTGAATTCTGGAATAATGACAGCAGAAATTACTACAAGCCCCACCATTGATGAATCCACACAATGGCCTGCAACCTCAGTGGAAGGGCCATGACTTTGAGTCATCATTGCAAACAGGAAAAGTAGTTGAAATTGAAACCTTTTACCAGAGAAGGTTTAAATTCCATTGGATCACTTCTCTCGAAACATGTCAGAGAGCTGGTGGGGCTGGGCAGTGGAGACCAGTGAGTAGCTGCAATGACCTGAGATATAACGATGATATGAAGACACTGTTGGAGCAGAGTTCCAGGACCTTCAGTGTGACACTGTATCAATCAACCATGGATCACCAGAATGTGTATGAGATGTACACTATTGGATCTAATGAACAGCAAGATCAATATGATGACAGACATACCCTTGAATTCAGTGAAGAGTGAGCACTCTTGAATATGCTTTAGTTCTGCTCAACTTTTGCAGATTTGTTTGTTTACTTTGTTTGATATCAATGATATCAATCACTGAAACAATCCTAAACCCCTAAGGCATAGCTGTCAAGAGGCAATAGTAATTGCCTAAGGTAAGTGTCTTGTTAACCTTGTGGTATCCTTTACCAAGGCAGTCTTGACCTAGCTAGCTTATGCTAGGGAACACAAGTAGTGGAGTGAAGATAATAGTCTTATTGTTAATAGGAGGAACTCCAGGAGAACTTGGTTAGAGTTCCCTGGCTCTACATGGGTCGTATATATACTCTATTACTGTTTGTATCTATAGATACCTCATCTAGAGATATTCTGTGTCGTCCATGATATTACAATGTGTATCTAATAAGTAGGAATGGAAGAGAAGCATAAACATACACATAAGGTATGGATCTAATGTGAATAAGAAGCATAGATGTGGTAGAATGGAAGACATAGCCTTATGCCTCAAGCGTCAGGTGTGGTTCATGACTCATAAAAATAGGGGTTGTGATGATCATGAAGCATGAAATGGTAAATAAGTGACATGTGACTATGTGCACATGTGAAGATGTGAAAATAAAGAGTAATCAGTAAGTCCAGTACTGATAAGATAAAACTTAAGAATGTCCGTGTTCTTAGTCCATAGTCCGTATCTGTAGTGCTTGTAGCTTCAGTAATCATAATACACTATAGCATAGAGTGCACCTGTAACAACTTAATCTTACTTTGTATGCTTTCATTCTATATCTCATGCATTTCATTACTGTTACCCTTTACCCTATGGCTATGCTTTATGCTTCTCTTCCATTTTGATGTGCCACTTGACTCATGTTTGCCTCATTGTTTTAATCTCTGCTTCATAGCCTTATGGCTATTCAGGACTATATTTGGATAATAGACTAAATAGGGACAAACATATACTTAGATATATAAGGACTCAAATTGATGATCAAGAGATCCTCAGTCAGATCCTCTTGGGTTTTTCCCCTCATCTGCTCATCTCTAAGTCTAAGCTGCCTAGTGTTAATCTGAAAGCTCTAGTAGCAATTAGGGTTGTTTTATGTTAAGCTTGGCCCAGATAGAGACAAGCAAAACTCTTCAAAGATGACTGGGAAGACAACAAATGAGGAGTCGTGCTATAAAGGCAACAACAATGAGGATAGGTCATGCTACTATGGCAATGATGATGGGGATATATCATGCAACAGCAATGATAATGAGAAAGGTATGAGGAAGTCATGCAATAAGCACTGACTTAGTAATGAGGAAAGATACTATCACAAAGGTAGCCCAAGAGTTCAGGAAGTGCTCAATCAATGTGGAGAGCAAAGACACACTGGAGGTGGAACAAGGAAAGCTAGATTGGACAGCTACCAAGATATAGATGATGGTACTCAAAGGGAGCTCTAGCTTGAGAAACAAAGGAGAAATAATCCTAGGTTTATATAGTGAAAGACAATCTGCTTGAGTAAGCAGATCAGATGACAGAATGGAAGGTTATGGAATGAAAAAGAAAGAGATTCATAACTGTGAAGGTACTCATGCAACTGTAAGGGTACTCACATGATTAGTAAGTAAGACATGAAGAGAAAAAAGTACATACAGTTAGGGCAAGTCATAACATTTCAAGCATAGCATATCTTAGATATAGCATACACTTGTACAAACCATAGAATAGTATATAAGGGATGCCTCCAGCTCTAGAGAACACTAGTCTTGTCCTCTTGGAGTTTTCTACTTGCTAGAAGGTTCAGACTCACCACTATTGTCTTATAGCTCAAACAGCTGATCCTTCAGTGGGTTAGTCATTTCACATGTTGAATATTTAGGACTTACCACTCGAGTTAGGGGGTACAGCCACATATTACATAGTCATGAAGGATTCAAACCTTCACTCGTAGTTAGACACCTCAGCTGGTTTACCAACCACTGAGGTGAGTACACACATCATTTAGTTACCTACATTAGTACTGACTACATACAGTACTTACTATTCAATAGGTAATATATATAGCTGGTTTACCAACCACTGAGTACTTACTATTCAATATCACAAACCTGGTGCCATATCAAATATTATTTAGAGTCTGTTTAAATCAAATGTAGTCCTGGATGACATCTGGAAAGGACTCAGCAGACTTAATAATGGACTTGAATTTAAAAAAAGACTGGATGTTAGAGTGGTCTCTATTTGAAACATGGATATAAGTCTATGTGATCATGACTCAAGCAGTGGTTGGATGTTGTAACACTCATCTGGAGGGCCCTGTGTAGAATTTGGGCACTTAACTTGTGTTCTTTGTTAGTCTCTTGCAATTTGGAATACCATAATTCTGAGAGTCCAAATTCCCACACAATTTCTGTTAGACACTCCATATGAGTCTATCTGGGTCAGAG
>JBBPTP010000595.1:0-15999 GCA_038094195.1 Pulveroboletus aff. carminiporus | reverse complement strand
GGTAGAATGGAAGACATAGCCTTATGCCTCAAGCATCAGGTGTGGTTCATCTATGATCGTGACTCATAAAGATAGGGGTTGTGATGATCGTGAAGTGTGACTCCATCAAGAGTGATAATCATGAAGTTGTGAAACAGTGAATAAGTGATATGTGACTATGTGCACATGTGAAGATTGTGAAAATAAAGAGTAATCAGTAAGTCCGGTACTGATAAGATAAAACTCAAGAGTGTCCGTATTCTTAGTCCGTAGTCCATATCCGTAGTGCTTGTAGCTTCAGTAATCGTAATGCACTATAGCGTAAAGTGCACCTGTAACAGTTTGTCTGCAATTGAAACACAAGGGGCCATTGCCTCAGTTTATGTTGGCAGTTTTGGCCTTAGCTGCTCTGGTCTTGTTCTTCTTCTCTTTCTTTTCCCATGGTTTAGTTCCCATGGGTTTATTGAACATGCAGTAGGCTTCTAATTGCATACCAATGTTTTTGATTTCCAATAATGTTTGGTCAATGGTCTGCTTTTATTGACCCTTGAATAGTTCCAGACATATGTCTGGATGGATGGTGTTTTCAAGAAGATAGACTCCATGGCTTTGATCTACTCCTAATTGATAATACAATTTTCTCCATTTTACAATAAATGTCAGGATGGAGCCACTTCCTTGTATGCATTTGGCAATTTCTTTCTTTGCCCAGTCCTTCTGAAGTTGAGGGCAAAATAACCCCTCAATCTCCACAACCAGCAAATTCCAATCATCGATAAGGGAATTGCCAGCTGTTAACTTCTGAAGCTCTACTTCCACAAAGAAGCTTCCTTTCTCACCCTTTAAGCAAGATAAGACTGCATACACCCAATTTTTTCCATGAGATTCTGGTGCCCCATCAATTTCAGATTTGCCCATGAACTGCTTTGGGTTGCAGTCCATTCAGGCCTTTATCTTGGTCCACCATTCCTCGAACTTCACAAGGCTACCATCATAGGTGCCTGGGTTGGTGAATATTTTCACTTTGCTCATGCTTCCTGCTTGCAGTCCTATGGCAGCGGTTCCTCCTGTTGCCTATGTGTATACTCCTATTAGCTTTCAAGTTTGCTGGTCTGCTTGTTTCACATTTTCAGTAGTGGTTGCCAGCTATGTTTCTGCCCAAGTTAGGGCCTCTTGCAAGGCAAACCTTTCATTCTCCATTGCTGCAATTCTTTCAACAGCATTTTGAAAGAAAGTCAAAAGGTTGGCCCAATTTTCTGTGTTTAACTCAGGTATATTTGCCATTGTGAGATAAAACTAATACAGGTACTTTCGGAGGCATTGTAGGTATGAATGAGGATGTAAGTAAGGGTGGAATAGAATGTTGTAATTGTCCATCCTTGTTTTGCTATAGTCATACCAGTAAACTTTTCTAGTATGCTTGCACTTTATAGGCTATGGTGAGATCTCTCTGACCAGCCCTTCTCTTAACTTGTTGGATAAAAACTCCCTTGCTACATGGGCAGGTATGCCTAGTAGCCAATCTTCTATGGACCCAAAGTCTCTCTTCGGAGTGACTAATTCTGAAGAATGTGCTGAAGGGAGGGGAGATGTACTGTAAGATGCGAATATTTCTTCTAACAACCTCTGAGCTTGGTCAAGGTGTTCGTTGATGGCGTTGACAGATTGGAATAGCTGCTTTGCTCCATGCCCAGATAACATGGCCAAGTAACTTTCTAACAAGAAGTTTGACACTTAGCCAAGCACATGAGACTCTGTACACTACTTGAAGTGAAGCTAGAAAGTAGTAGCTCTTGAATACATACTTGCAAGTGAGACCATTGTTGGGCTTGATGGAATGAAGTTCTAATGAAACAACTACAAGAAATCAAACAACCCTATACAGGATTGCAACTTGTTGAAGTCAAAAGACAAAAGAGAATAAGTAGATGGGTCAAATAAAGGAATCCTCCACTTGTAGTGATGGCTTTTGAAAGAACTTTATTGAGGGGCTTTCCATTAAAGACTCAGCTTTATATACTACATGGGGTTTGTATCTATTTGTACTTATTTATATATGTAAATAGTCCATGTTTGAAAACATATATCTTTATATGATAAAGAGGCTGTCTGTGATGAGTCATTGTAACTTAGAACATATCCATGCATAGCCTTGTGGCATATCTTTGAAATAATGGTAATTAACTGCATGGGTCACACACATTGTGTGGAACAATGGAACTTGAGAAGCATGATGGACACATTGTCCATTATGAACATGGAAATAGAAGTCAAGGGACTTCTATACAGAGATTAAAGAAAGATTGTGTTTGTTAACAAGAGTGTTTCAAGGGTTTGTACCCTTGATGCATGACTTGACTTAGAATAATAAATGAGTGTTCTTAGTGAGCAGCTTAGTCAGCATGCTTGGTCATTGTTCATGATGAAAAGTGTTAAGTCCCATAGGACAAGTTATGTTATTAGGCAGCATTTGTAACAACCTTGTCCTTCAGGACTTAACTTTTTTCTTGATGAACAATGACAAAGCTTGCTGACTAAGCAGCTTACTAAGCACATTTGCTTTATTTTCTTAAGTCAAGTCACATATCAAGGGTACAAACGCTTGACCCACTCTTGTTCAAGTCATGGTTCTTTTTTAATCTCCAAATAGAAGTTCCTTAACTTCTATTTCTCATGATCATAATGAACAATGTGTCCATCATGCTTCTGATCTTCCATTCTCCCACACAATGTGTGTGACTCATGCCTTTAATCACTGTTATTTCAAAGATATGCCACAAGGCTATGCATGGATATGTTCCAAGTCAACATAACTCATCATAGACAGCCTCATTACTTTTTATGAATATATGTTCCCTAAGATGGACCATTTACCTACACAAATATGTACAAATAGATACAAACCCCATGTAGTATATAAACCCAGGCCTTTAATGCAAAGTTCCTCAATCAAGTTCTTTTGTCATCCATTACTTCAAGTAGGAGATATCTTGATTTGACTCATCTATTCTCTTTACTTCTCATCTTTTGACTTCAACAACTAGCAATCCTGTGTAGGGTTGTCTTTTAGTTTGTAGTTGTTTCAGGAGAAGGGTGCTTGACATCTCCTTCTCATAGTTCAAACCATGTATTTGTAGCTTTGACTAATGAGCAAACCTTAAAAATCCCTGTTAAGCTACACAGTGGAAAAGAAGTTGTTGAAACTGTTGCCCTCATTGACTCTGGGGCAACTGGAAACTTCATTGATACAAATTTTGTCAAACAACATTAGTTTCCTAGAACAACCCCTTGCTGCACTCAATGTTAATAGAACTGAAAACCAAGGAGGCATCATTAAACATGAAGCATGAATGGATCTAGCTATCAATGATCATAGAGAATGTATTGGACTGATGGTCACCTGACTCAAGACCCCTCAAATCATCCTTGGAATGCCCTAGTTAAGGAAATGGAATCTGAAAATCAACTGGATCCAAGAGAAGCTATCTGTAGAAAGGAATAACAAAGAAGACATCCAAAATGTCCACCTTTCTGGTTCTCCTTGGAATGTTGTGTCTTTTCATAAGTATCTCCCCAGTGAAGAGCTGGGATGGGCCAACATTAGCAAGATTACTCTATTCACAGAGCTTGAGCAACAGCAGGAGAGAACCCAGACCATTCTACCAACTTAATGTGAAGACTTTAAGGATGTCTTTGTAGAACAGACCTTTGATAAACTCTTCAAACATTGTTTCTATGATCATGTTGTCAATCTTAAACCATTATTTGTTCTGAAAATAGGCAAGACCTACTATCTCAATCCAAAAGAGTGTGAAGCTTGTCAAGAGTTCATCTCTGAACATCTTAAGTCTGGATGAATAGTACCTTCTACCTCTCCTTAGGCAGCATCTTTCTTTTTTGTCCCAAAGAAAGATGGGTTTTTAAGACCCTGCCAAGATTACCAATACCTTAATGCTCACATCATTTGGAATGTCTATCCTCTCCCTTTTATTTTGAAACTCATAGATGACATGAAAGATGCAAACATCTTCACCAAATTTGACATTTGATGGAGATACAACAACATTTATATTCAGAAAGAGGATCAGTGGAAAATGGCCTTCATCACCCCTTTTGGTCTATTTGAACCAATGGTACTCTTCTTTGATTATAGCAATGCTCCCCCTACCTTCCAAACATTTATAAATCACATTCTCACTAACATGATTGCTAAATGCTGGCTTAAGATCTACATGGATGACATGGGAATATGTATAAAGGATGATCTAGATCTGCATCACAAAAGAACTTGTTGTGTCCTTCAAAGACTAAGAGAATATAAATTGTTCCTGAAATTGGCCAAATGTAGCTTTGACACCTCCCAGATAAACTTCCTTGGTATTATTGTAGGCAATGGCCTAGCCAAGATGGATCTGGTGAAACTCTCAGCCATTAGCTCATGGAAACCCCCAACCACTGTCAAAGGAGTCCAATCATTCTGGAGTTTGCCAACTTCTACCCAAAATTCATTTCCAACTTCTTTAACATTGTCGCTCCTCTGAATCTGCTCACCCAAAAGAACCAACCTTGGGATTGGATCCAACTACAACAAGACACCTTTGATGCTCTGATCAATATATTCTGCTGAATGTAATTATGACATCTATGATCATGAACTGCTTACAGTTATCCTTGCCCTCACTGAGTGAAAACACTATCTACTTGGTATCAATTATCCTGTCATCATTATCACTGACCACAAGAACCTTTTCTATTTGAAGGATCCTCACAAACTCTCTTGTTGCCAAGCTCATTGGGGTCTATTCCTCCAGAACTTTGATATCCTATGGAAGATTACTCCTGGCACTCAAATGGGTCCAGCTGATGCATTGTCATGAAACTCTGAGGTGGATACTGAAACAACTATAAGTTAAACAACAATCCTATACAGGATTGCAACTCATTGTCATCAAAAGAGAAAAGAGAAATGAGTAACTGAAACAACCCTAATTGCTACTAGAGCTTTCAGGTTACCACTAGGCAGCTTAGACTTAGAAATGAGCAGATGAGAGGAAAACCCAAGAGGATCTGACTGAGGATCCCTTGGTTGTTAATTTGGATCCTTATATACTATGATACATGTTTGTACATATTTGGTCCATTACCCAAATGAGGTGGTGAACAGCCATAAGGCTGTGAAGTGGGAATTAAAGACATAAGTCACAATCAATCAAAATGGAAGAGAAGCATAGCAATGCATAGCCATAGGGTAAAGGGCAATGGGAATGAAAAGCATGAGTCATAAGAATGGAAGCATATGAATAAAGTTAAGTTCTGTCATATAAGGTTCAATACATCTATATGCGTAATGTCATGAGACGTGTTAAGCTTGGCCCAGATAGGGACAAGCAAAGCCCTTCAAAGATATTGGGAATGACAAGTGAAGAGTCGTGCACGAAAGACAACGACTATGAAGATTCGTTGTGCTAAGAAAGCTACGATGACAAGGGTACGAGGGAGTCATGCAAAGAGCAACAACTTAGCTATGAGGAAAGATACTACCACAAAGGTAGCCCAGAGGTTCAGAGAGTGCTCAATCAATGTGAAGAGCGAAGACACGCAGGAGACGAAACAAAGGGAGCTAGATTGGAACAGCTATTCAAGTACAAGTAAGAATACTCAAAGGGAGCTCTAGCTTAGGGAAACGGGGATAGAGCTACAGGCAGATATAAGTAGTGATGGTTGATATGCTGAGTAAGTGGATCACATAATGATATAGAATACAATGGAATGTAATAGAAGAAGGAAGAAGAACCTGAGAAGACTGCAAGGATTCTCATGGAACAAGATAGAAAGTCATGGAACATGGAAGAAGAAGGTTCCTGACTGTGAAGGTACTCATGTGACCGTAAGGGTACTCACATGATGACTAGGTAAAGATAAGAAGAAACAAGGTATGCACAAGGCGATAGATAGCTACACGTGGATGGAAGTCTGAGGAAGTCCGAGGTGGGCAAGGACAGAGATAAAATACATGTTGATGGAGTAAGATGGAGACAAAGGACGAGGACAAGGAGATAAGGGTGAGGATGAGGACAAGGACAAGGAGATAAGAGTGAGGATGAGGACGAGGACGAGGAGATAAGGACGAGGATGAGGATGAGGATGAGAATGAGGACGAGGATGAGGGAACGATGAAGACGAGGGTAGAAATACAAGGACAAGAAGGTGATACAGGATGTGACAGGTGAGTCTGAGGTGTTGATACAGATATGCCATTGAGGCTGAGGTGGAACGAGAACAAGCACACAAGGATGGAGTTTAGATGAAGGCCATGAATAGATGAAGACTGGGAACATGGATAGGGTTCTGGATCATGGACAAGGATGAATGTAGTCTTGAGGTGTGAGGATGATGTTGATTATGTCGAGGAAAAGAGTATAGGGGCTAGGAATAGGGGAAAAACGTAACAAGACGCAGAGTGGCAAGCACTATGCTATCATGAAGACATGAAGTGATCAACAGAGTTTAGAGCAGGGTTGGTTTAGACTTAGTGGTAGTAAAGGTAAAAGGGAGTTGTGAAGTCATAACTTTGAATTATTTGATTTGAGCTGCAAGCCTAATGACAAGCATTAGACTTGAGTGGCTAGTTTAACCTCATTGCAGAGGAGCATTCAATCGGAGTTTGAATAAATATCAATGTTGCAAAAGAGCATTTGTAACAGTAACTGGGTCGAATAAAGGAACTCCCCACTTGTAGTGATGAGTATCAGAAAGAACTTTATTGAGGGACTCATCATCTAAGATCTAGCTTTATATACTATATGGGATTTGTACCTATTTGTACTTATTTGTGTAGGTAAATAGTCTGTGTTTAGAAACATATATTCTAATATGGTAATAAGGCTGTCTGTGATGAGTCATGGTAACTCAGAACATATCTGTGCATAGCCTTGTGGTATATCTTTGTAATTCAGTAATTAATAGCATGAGTCACACACATTGTGTGGGAGAATGGAACTTAAGAAGCATGATGGACATGTTGTCTGTTATTATCATGAGAATAGAAGTCAAGGGACTTCTATATGGAAATTAAAAGAATTGTGACTTGAATGAGAATGGGTCAAAGGTTCATTACTCTTGATATGTGACTTGACTTGTAGAAATAAAGTGAGTGTGCTTAGTAAGCTGCTTAGTCATTGTTCATCATGAAAAGTGTTAAGTTCCAAAGGACAAGGTATTGCATTAGATAGTGTTACATTTTCCCCTATTCCTAGCCCCTATACTCTTTTTCCTCGAATAATCAACGTCATCCTCGCACCTCAAGACTACATTCATCTTTGTCCATGATCTAGAATTCCTATCCGTGTCCCAGTCCTCGTCTACTCATGGCCTACGTCTGAACTCTGTCTTCGTGCGCTCGTCCTCATTTCACCTCAGCCTCACCCGGCACACCTTGTATCAACATCTCGTCTTCATTCTCTCCTAGACCTGTATTTCTAACTCCTCATCCTCGTCCTCGTCTCCTCATCCTCGTCCTCGTCTCCTCATCCTCGTCCTCGTCTCCTCATCCTCGTCCTCGTCTCCTCATCCTCGTCCTCGTCTCCTCATCCTCATCCTCGTCTCCTCCTCCTCGTCCTTGTCCTCATCCCCATGTCCTCATCCTTATCCTCATCTCTGTATCCTCGCCCACACTTTACTCCGTCAACATGTATCATAACTTCATTCTTGCCTATCTTGGACTTCCTCAGATTCCCATCCACATGTAGCTATCTATTGCCTCATGCATACCTTGTTTCTTTCTTATCTTCACATAGTCATCATGTGAGTACCCTTACGGTCACATGAGTACCTTCACAGTCAGGAACCTTCTTCTTTCTTGTTTCATGACCTTCCATGTCGTTCTATGAGAACCCTCATAGTCATTCGGGTTCTTCTTCTTTGTTCTATTGCATTCCACTGTATTCTATATCATCATGTGATCTGCTTACTCAGCATATCACCTATCACTACTTATACCCGCCTGTAGCTCTATTCCTGTTTCCCTAAGCTAGAGCTCCCTTCGAGTATCCTTACTTGTACTCCAGTAGCCTGTCCAATCTAGCTCATCCAGTCCAGTCCTGTCTCCCATGTGTCGTTGCTCTCCACTTTAATTGAGCGCTCCCAGAAACTTCCGAATTGCCTCGCTTCTTTGCCCCAGTTTGATCTTGTGTACCTTGTCATTGTTTCACAACGACCATGCACACTCAGAAGGGCTTTGCTTGTCCTTACCCAGGCCAAGCTTAACAGATAGTGTTTGTAACAGATACTTCTAAAGATAATATCCAAAGCTCTATCATCTTCAAACTCATCATCATCCATGCCCTCAACACCAGACTTGCTGAGCTAGTTCACTCATCATCCACAGGAGACCCTTTAGTACTCCATGCAATTGAAGATCTTGAAAACAATAATCCTCTCTTCCCTTGGTCTGCCCTCACTGATTGGATCCTTGACAATGGACACCTCTATTTCAAAGGTCATCTTTACATTCCCCCCTCTGCTTGCTCTTCTGTCCTGGCTGCCATCCATGACTCCCCCTTCACTGACCATTTAGGTCAATTCTGAACCAAAGCTCTTGTAGAACAAGATTACTGGTGGCCAGGATTGGCTACTTTCATTCACAATTTCATCAATGGATGTGCTACTTGCCAACAAAACAAGGTTAACACACATCCCACCATACCAACTCTCTTTCCAATTCTGTTATATTCCACCCTACCATTCAAGCAAATCTCTGTCAATCTTATCATGGATCTTTCTAAATTTCAAGGATATGATTCTATCATGGTCATGGTTGACCATGGGCTTACTAGGGGGGTAATTCTTGCCCCTTGTAGAAAAACTATCATGGCTGAAGGAATCACCCAACTTTTCCATGACTTTGTCTTCAAAAGATTTGGACTTTATAACTCAGTCATCTCAGATCAAGGCTCCCAGTTCATATCTGCCTTCATCAGGAAACTGGCTAGGCTTCTCAAGTATGATATCAAACTGTCCACTGCATATCATCCTCAAACTGATGGACAAACTAAGTGAATGAACCAGGAACTCAAAACTTATCTCTATATCTTCATCATGAATCAGCCAAGAAAATGGGCTTATCTCCTTACCACTGCTGAATTCACCCACAACACTGCTCCCCATTTATCCATCAAAGTATCCCCTTTCTCATTGATGCTCAGGTATGAACCCCAAGCTTATTCACCAATTGGGAAGATGTTCCTCCCCACACTTGAGTCTAGGATATCTGCCCTTGATGAATCAAGAAGAGAAGCCCTTGCTGCACATGACTCTGTCTAACAGATCATGACTGCCCAGATAACCAGGCACTTTACACCATGGAAAGTTGGAACCAAGGTTTGGCTGGAAGCCACCAATCTCCACATCAAAACCTTATCATGGAAACTTGCCCCCAAACAGTATGGTCCTTTTGAAATCACTCAAGTGCTTTTGCCCCTCTTCTATTGACTTAAACTTTCATCTATCTGGAAGATACATAATGTTTTCCATGCATCCCTCCTATCATCATACAAAGAAACTGATGCACATGGTTTAAATTTCCTCTGACCTCCACCTGATCAGATCAGATCAGAAGAAGAATACAAGGTGGAGTGAATTGTCTCCCACAGGGGCAGTGCATCAAGAAGACAGTACCTGACTGCATGGAAAGGCTATCCATCATCAGAGAATACCTGGGAACCTAAAGATAATCTCTGTCATACACAGCAAATACTTGATCATTACAAAAGGGACAACTGACTCTGAAAGTGGTTCAAATGAGATGTCAGTCTCTTTATGAGTATTGTCTTGAATGAACCACTTCTTCTGCTATCTCAAACATTATGTCTTCCCAACCATCATCATCAGTCTCCTCCTTGCCATCCTCTTCTCTCATCACCTCTCATATTCAGACACTCTCAGTAAAGCCATTGTTGCTGCCAATTGACCATATCCTTATCCTGCTGGCCACAGTTTTATCTGATCCTTCTCTTCTTTTTGTAATTGAAAACCTTCCTCTATTTCAGGAGGATGTTACATCCCAAGAGCTCATCCACTTGTTTCATGATTTGAATAGAGTACAATGCTTTCATCAATGCACTGCTTCAGATGACCTACCTCCTTTATATGGTGTACTGATGCATTTCTTACTTAGCAGTCTCCCTTGACATGTTCTAACCCTTTTATACTCTCATGGCTTCCCCACCTTTGTTGAACAAATCCCTGGAGAACATTTATATCCCATTTTCCTCCCCATCTTCCTTTCTATGGAATCTGAAGAAAGAGAACACTACTTGTCAGCTGTTGCTCTAGGATCCCCTATCCCAATACTAATATCACCATCATCATATACTCCACAACCAACTCAAAAGCCTAGATCAAACCTTCTATAGTGATTATCCTCTCCTTCACCATCACCATCCATTACCATGACCAGCTCTCTGGATGAGTTGGAAGTTACTGCAGTGGCTGATGACAATGAAGAACCCCCATTAAATAGAGCAGCTATGCAGCTCTCCCAATCTTATCACATTCCAGGAGCCAATGGAGTTATCATCTTATCTGCACCAACTTGACTTTTTTCCACCATCATTCATCGTCAACCAGCATCTGTCCACACTGAGTGATTTTGCTGTCATCTTTCAGGCCACTATTGAGAGGATTGTCCCATTACACCTGCCCAAACTGTCTTATGTCCACTCCTGGACATCCTGAGTATCTATGTCTGTGCACCCAATGTAACTTTTGTTCTAGATGGGGACACTCAGATCACATCTGCCCCATATGCTCTTGTGGAATTTGTAATCAAACTGGGCACATCACAGATGACTGTCCATTTGATTATCTATCTCTGAAGCAAGCTCTTGACATCTATGGACAATGTTCCCAGTCTTCTCCTCCAGCATAGTATGGGTTTAATATTTCTTGAACTAGGGTTTTAAGTTTACAAAGGGGGTAATGTTATAATTTCTTTCCTTACTGCATCTCTCATTCTTGTCACCTGCACTCAACCTGCTATTCTCTTTGATATTACCTATGAAATATGGTCTCATCTTCTATTGATCATTTCTCCTTTACACCTGTTAAGCTTGGCCTGAGTAGGGACAAGCAAAGCCCTTCAAAGGTATTGGGGATGATGATTGATGAGGAGTTGTGCAATTAGGGCAACAACAATGAGGAAGGGTCATGCTATACGAGCAACGATGGCAAGGGTACGAGGAAGTCATGCTAGGAGTAACGACTTGGTTATGAGAAAAGATACTACCGTGGTGGTAGCCCAAAGATCCAGGGAGTGTCCAATCAATGTGGAGGATGAAGACACACAGGAAACGAGACAAAGGAGCTAGATTGGAACAGCTACTCAAGTACAAGTGAGGGTACTCGAAGGGAGCTCTAGCTTAAGGGTAAAGAGAGAAAGGTATCGTGTTTATATAGTAAAAGGTGATTTGTTGACTAAGCGACTCACATGATGTATAGAATGCAAAAGAATGTCATGGAAAGATGAAGAAGAGTATTCATGACTGTGTGGGTACTCACATGACTGGACAGGTACTCATGTGATTGGTAAGTGAAACAAGAAAGGGAAAAAGTACACACACAGTTAAGTCTGGGATAAGTTGTAACAACACCCATGACTTATTCTTCTGTGAGCTCTTGTACTGGACACTAACTCCTCCATTTATTCTCTAGTATCAATGTTGTAGTTCCTGATTAGTCATTTATCTTCCATAGTGTTCTTTTTGATTCCACTGCAGATTGACTAATTCATAGCCTCCTCTTCTTATTATATTTTTCTAGACCAATCCTATAGTTAAACAGTAATCACTGCTTAAGACATTGCTAGATATTATGTAAACCTTTTCTCTACTTTGAATCTACTGTCATCTTGCCTAACTTAAAAAACCTGAGTTTTACTAAGAATGTTGTGACTTTTCATAAGCTCCTCCCTTGATAGAATCTTCCTTGAGTCCTAAGTTGTTCCTGACACCAAGAACCACTACCTCATGTTCCACACAAGGTATTGTTTGTTAGGTCTAACAGCATTGCAAGGCTTGCTTAGATTTTGCCTATGCTTATAAAGACTGGACTATAGAAGACTGGAAGAGGGTCATATGGTCTGATGAGACCAAAATCAATTGCCTAGGGTCAGGTGAACACAAATGGATGTGGAAAAAGCATAGTGAGGGACTCAGTGATAGACTGATACAAGGAACTCTCAAGTTTGGAGTAGGTTCTCTCATGATGTGGGGTTGCATGACCTGGAAGGGAGTTGGATTTGCTACCAAGATTGATGGTAGGATGGATGGTGGCCTTTACCTTCAAATTTTGAAGGATGAACTCCAACAAAAAATGGTGTATTATGGTTTTAATCCTCCTAATATCATCTTTCAGCAGGACAATGACCTCAAGCACATATGTAGAATGGTCAAGGAGTGGCTAGAGGAGCAGGAATTTGAGACTATGGTATGGCCTGCACAGTCTTCTGACTTAAATCCCCTTGAACATCTCTGGAGACATCTTAAAAGGAGGCTTGCAGAGCATGAACACCCTCCTAATGGTATTCATGAGTTGTGGGATAGAATTCAGATGGAGTGGGAGAAGATACCAGTTGAGGAGTGTCAGAAGTTGATTGAGAGCATGCCTAGAAGGATTCAGGCAGTGCTTAGAGCAAAAGGAGGCTATACCAAGTACTAATAATATCCAAATACCCTATATAATTAAAATGTGAAAAAACCCTTTCAATGGTGTTGATGTTTTAAAATGCACATATCTCCACAGCCACTGGCCCAAATCACATGATACAGGAACCAATTTATAGCCAAGAGTAAGTACTAATTTTGATCTCTGCTAACATAAGCATGATTTCCATGGATGATTGTGGAGCACTTTGTGCCCCATGTTGAGGTTAGGCATTGAAAGGGTTTTTGGAGTCACTGTAGAATGGTTACTCCATTAGCACCAGGAATATGATAAGACTGTGACAGATGCATGGCCTCTCTATCAACTGGTGGTTCTTCAATTTCTTCAAGGATGATCTCAGTCTCAGCAGCAGACTTGGATGGAGCAATAGTAGAAGAGAGTGGAGGAGAAGACAGTCATTGTGTCAGTGACATGGATGAGGAATGAGTGGCAAAAGATAACAATGGAGGAGAAACAAGCACTAGTATGAGAGAATACAAGATGTTGGCAGCTAGATACTGTTACAAACACTGTCCTTGCAATATCATTATATGTTTCAGTCACAAGGGACTTAATCTTTTTCATGATGAACAATGACTAAGGTTGATGACTAAGCAACTTAATAAGCACACTTTTTATTTTTCTTCAAGTCAAGTCATGTATCAAGGATACAAACCCTTGATCCACTCTCTTTCAAGTCATGATTCTTTTTAATTTCTAAGTAGAAGTTCTCATAACTTCTATTTCTTATGATTATATCAGACAATGTGTCCATCATGCTATTAATCTCTATAATATGCCACAAGGCTATGCATGAATATGTTCTGAGTTATGATAACTTGTTATGAATAGTCTCATTACTACATATGAATATATAATTTTATAAATGGAATATTTATGATACAAATATGTGCAAATAGATACAAACCTCCATGTAGTATATAAGTTGGATCTCTATCACAAGAGTCTCTCAATCTAGTTCTTTTCAATACTTATCACTACAAGTGGGGAGTTCCTAGATTTGACACTCTACTCTTTTACATCCTCTCCTCTTTTGACTTCAGCAAGTTCCAATCCTATATAGGGTTGTTGTTTAGCTTGTAGTCACTTCAGATACTGCTTTCTTTCATCTGAAAGCATAAAGGAAAAAATAAATAAGAATGTGAAGTATATTCATTCTTTAGGGATCTGTTTGACAAAGGTTGCAAAGTCATGAGAATACAACAAAGTTAGCACACAATGGAACATGTTACTCAAGAGAAAATGCATTGGTGATCCATACAATGGTGGTAAATCATTGGGAGCTGCAAGAGAATGGAATCTTTGTACTCTACTCAAATTATGAAATAACTGAATCAGCTCTTGGAAAGTTATATCTTGTTGATATAGGGAAGAATTTTCAATTATCAATAATAGAGTGGGGTCAGAGAGGATAGCAGTGAACAGAGTGAGGGCATGATCAATTGGCAGAGACAATGGCTTTACTGAGTGAGTTTGAATAGATGAGGTGATGAGAGAAGAGAATTGCAAGGATGATCAAGATAATGATAATGGAAAAGACATTCCTTGGTTAATTCATTATGAAGATATGGAGATAGGTTTTGAGTTCTTGATTCATTTGTCCATCAGTTTGGAGATGATATGCAGTGGACAGTCTGACATCATATTTGAGAAGTCTGGCTAATTCTCTGGAAAAGGCTGATGTGAACTGGAAGCCTTGGTCTGAGATAACAGAGTCATGTAGGCCAAATCTTTTAAAGATGAAGTCACGAAAAATCTATGCAACTCCTTCTGTAGTGATCAATTTTTTGCAAGGGGCAAGAATTACCCCCTTAGTAAGCCCATGGTTGACCACAATCATGATAGAATCATATCCTTTAGATTCAGAAAGATCCATGATAAGATCAACAGAAATTTATTTGAATGGTAAGATGGAATATGATGGGATTGGAGAGAGAGCAGGCATGGTTGGATGTGTATTGACCTTGTTTTGTTGACAAGTAGTGCATCCATTCATGAAATTGTGAACAAATGTGGCCAATCCTGGCCACCAATAGTCTCATTCTACCAGAGCTTTAGTGTGAAATTGGTCTAAATAGTCAGTAGTAGGAAATTCATGGATGGTGGCAAGAATAGGAGAGTGAGCAGATGGAGGAATGTAGAGGTGACCCTTAAAGGAGAGGTGTCCATTGTCAAGGGTCCAGTCAATGAGGGCTGATCTGGAAAATAGGGGATTGTCTTTTTCTAGACCTTCAATAGCCCATAGTACCAATGGGTCTCCTATGAATGAGGAGTAAACTAGTTCAGCTAGCCTAGTGTCAAGTGCATGGATAATGATGGATTCCAAAATGATAGAGCTGTGCACATTGTCTTTAGAGGTGTCCACCTCTGAATTTCATGAAAGTGCATTAGCAGAACTCATCCAAGTGTTGGGGATAACCTTCCATAAGATGTCAAAGTCCTGGAGAAATAGATCCCATTGAGCTTGTCAGTGTGAGAGTTTGTGAGGGTCTTTTAAATAGGAGAGATTTTTGTGGTCTGTTATAATAGTGACAGAATGGTTGGTATTGAGTAGGTAGTGTTTCCACTCAGCAAGGGTAAGGATAATAGTGAGCAGTTCTTGATCATAGATATTGTAGTTTCTTTCAGCAGGGATAAATGTTTTTGAGAAATAGAAATATGGATGTGGGTCTCCATTGACATTAGCTTACATTAGGACAGCTTCTGCAGTGATTAAAGAGGCATCCATCATGACAGTGAATGATTTGGTTAAGTTGGAGATATAGAAAACAGGAGTAGATGAAAATATACTGATCAACTGGTCAAAGGTATTTTATTGTAGCTGAGTCCAGTCCCATGGTTGGTTCTTCCAAGTGAATAGGTTTAGATGAAACAATCATAAACCCCTGAGGCATAGCTGTCAAGAGGCAATGATGATTGCCCAAGAGAAGTGTCTTGTTACTCTTGTGGTATCCTTTACCAAGGCAGTCTTGACTAATCTTGCTTACAGACTAGGAACTGGAGTTATGGAGTAATGATAATAGTCTTATTATTAATAGGAGGAACTCCAGGAAAGACTTGGTTAGAGTCTTCTGGCTCTACATAGGTCATACAGTGACCTCAAAAACCATTGCAGTATTTCACTAATCTGAACTGTCTGCTGTGTAGTGTCTGAGTGTGTGAGAATCCTGCTTAGTCATAGTTAGATGAAATAAGGTACACACTCTTGGCTACAAATGGAGCTACTGATTATGTAATTTGGCTCAGTGGTTCCTGAGATATGGCCATTTTATGATGGTGACTTTATTGCAATAGTTTTTG
>JBBPTP010000594.1:0-16008 GCA_038094195.1 Pulveroboletus aff. carminiporus | reverse complement strand
GAGCAATCTCATGGTCTGAATATCGTATGTGAAGAATCGGAAGAAGATTCTGGTCTGCCAAAAGTGTTGACGGAAGAAACGCTGGAGAGCTTACAGTACCTGTAAGTCATCGTCCTCACTTGCGAGTTCTTCATCACCAATTACACTCTCGCAGAATTTTCAGTGTCGGTGTGTCGACGGCGTTTAGTATTGTGACACGTCTAGACAAGTTGATGGTTGCGGTCAAGGAATTAGTCGGGGAACAGTACCACATCGATGGGGTTGGTCTTCCGCTGCATCATCGCCGATGGCGCGGGGTGGAGATGCGCACCCCCGTGTCTACAATAATGCCCGGACTCAACGCGTAGTAAAACCATGACTTTGTGCACCTGTTACTGGCACTTTTTGATGATCGTCCATATAGGGGTGGAAACCAACCGTGGCCAGCGGTGGAAACACTGAGACGAGCGGGCACAAGCGAACTGGACCGAGCTCTGTGGGGCAACTATGAGGTACGAGGACAAGCGATGACTAGTGTATATCTACGATGTGATGTGTAGATATATGGCGTGACACGTGACTGTATGCCAACAGGCTTACAAGGGGTTCTTGCATAACAAAACAGTTTCTTGTTATACATTCATCTTTGATGTCAGCCCATACCCAACCAACAAATCAAAGCAAGGACAACCCTTGATGATCAACATAGTATTGATAAAGCAAACATAATTCTGCCAGGCAAGGGCAGAATCCTTCCAACATACCTGGAAGGTATAACTGGAAACATTGTAATGTGCCATTTTCTCATGAGATTTGATACCATGAAATCAGTGAAATAGCCCAATGTGTATTTTTGACCTGGATCTGGATCACAGCTGAGACATTATCTATGTGGTTGATAAATTAGAGTGATACATGGCTTACATACCCTCATATAATGAGTCCTGTTGAGATGCAAGGAAGAATGGCACTAAGCCAAATATACACAAACTATCACATGGCCCAGCATGTCATCAATACATAGATACAACATGTTATAGAGCTCAGATACAGCACATCATAATGCATTATGGGCCCAGTAAATAAATGGCCCACCTTCTATAGATGAAGAGAAGCTAGTTTATACAATCAATAGGATAGACTAGTATTTAAGCAAGACTAGCTAAGGGGCTAAAAGAAATAATTCCTGCCTCTCAGTCCTCCATCTACTCATGTGAAGAACAGTTACTTGTACAATCCAGCTACACTTTGTCCAACAGGTTATGAGCTCCATACTTTGACTCATACACATGAGGACTATCCATCATGTTATATATTATCAGCTCTCCACTATCATCAGCACCACCATCACCTGGCAGAATGGATGGATCTATTGCTGGCAGCTCATCAAACACCATGGCTGTACTAGCCACTGCACCTGCTGCCACAACATTCAACTCCATCCAAATACAAGTAACTATCACTATGTTTACAAATAACAATATGGGAATTTCCTTATCTAGATTAAAACAACTCAAAGATGACAACTGGATGCCATGGAAATCCTGCATGGAATGTATTCTGAAAAGAAAGGATATACAGTGACTTCAAAAAGCATTCCAATAACTAACTAAAATGCAGTGCATGAAGCACACTACATTTTAGTTAGTTATTGAAATGCTTTTTGGAGTCACTGTACATGCTTATATCATTATCTATATCACCTATATACTTATATTAGCTGAAATGACTAACTCACTGAAGGATCAGCTGTTTGAGCTATAAGACAATAGTAGTGAGCCTAAACCTCCTAGCAAGTAGGAAAACTTCAAGAGAACAAGACTAGTATCCTCTAGAGCTGGAGACATCCCTTATATACTATTTCTACAGTTTGTATAAGTATATACTACATCTAAGATATGCTATGCTAGGATATTGCATGTATACTTCATGTTATATATGCATACTAGGCTATGTCTACAATAGCTTTAGTAGGAAGATTTCTAGACTAGTTCTAGACTTATGTGTGGCATGTAGCAAATGGTTGTGGTCTAGGATATGTTGCACATGTGTAGGATATAGGGTTAACTGTGTAATGCAAGTGTAGTAAGGCATTGCATAAGGCATATCTGTACTAGAGTGCATGATAATGAATTTGATGTAGAGTGACAGAAATCTATATTTTGATCAAGCCCTTTGTGTAGCATATGGTCAGGGGTACCTACTTCACAGCCACTATGTTTAGTGGTTTACATTTCCCATAGTTGGTCTGCATATTTTGCAAATCTGAATAGACAGCCCTCTAGAATTATTTTAGAAATCTGTCCATATAATTTTGAGAATTTAATGTTGTGGCTTTGAATTGTTATGAGGCACTGAACATGTCAAACATATGTTCAGCACATGTTCAGTGGCTTATGTAAGCCTGAGTTTTGAAGTCGAAACACTCAAAATATACTCTAAAGGTACTTTTAGCTATAATCTAGGTGTCTTGAGTGTTTTATTGGTAGTTCCGGCCCTCTGTGGTGTGTAGTACTAATTTCAGGTGATTTGGGGTGATAAGTACTGCACAGCCACCAAGGTGTACCATGAGTACATCAGTTAGTATGCAATTTTGGCAATCATTAGCTAGCTTCTTCTGTTCTTTATATATATATTTGTTGATGATAGATATACTATCCTCTACTGGTCTGGCAGCCATGGGGCTTTCTAGTAGTGTGTTATTCACATTTTTAACATTAGCCATTAGTATATTTATATAATTATCTGTATGGTTATGTCAGCTCTTAGTACATTAATCTATATACTTATGGCATTATCTATATTATTTGTATGCTTATGTATATCAGCCATTAGTACATTCATCTGTATATTTATATCAGCCATCAATACATCCATCTATATACTTATACATATCATCATTTATATGCTTATATTAGTTATTAGTATATTCATCTATATAGTGGCTATACATCTGTACATCTGTACATCAGTATGTCAGAACATTTTCAATATTATAAATCTAGAGGCATATAGATAGTTCTATTCTTTCTTCCTCCACTCACACACTCTTTATCTAATCTATATATATTCTATTTATCACTCTCACCTTTCTTTTTTAATCACATAACACTCAAGTATTATCTTCTTTTATTTGTTAACTTCTCCACATCTCCACTTAGTAGTCTTCATAGATTACACACCAATTCTCTTCACTTTTCACTTTCTAGTATCTTCCACTTACTAGTTTTTCATAATCTCACCTTGCTACAACTATCACAGAACACTTTATATATTTATTATATAGTGTTTCCTATCCAGAAGTTTTATAGCACTGTTAAATCCAAGTCCTTCACAGACAAGTTCAACAATATCTGAACTAGAAGTTATAGGTGTGACCAACCAAGTTAACACAACTAGAGAAGGCAAGGTTACTTAGTGCAGGACTTATGTATCACACTCTTGTACTGACCTATTCTCATAGTCAAAAATTGTTACAAACACTCTTTTGCAACATTGTAACTTATTCAAATTCTGATTAAAGCTTCTCCACAATGAGGTTAAACTAGCTACTCAAGTCTAATGCTTGTCGTTAGGCTTGCAGCTCAAATCAATTACCCCAAAGTCATGACGTCACGATTCCCTTTACCTTTACATCCACTAAGTCTAAACCAACTCTGTTCTAAATCTGCTTACTCTTTCATGATTTCACAATAGCATGATGTCTGACATCATGTGCCTAATGACTTGATGTTTTTGGACTAATTAAACTTTAAATGATAGAACTTAACTTTATTCATACACTTCCATTCTATGCCTCATACATTTCATTTCTGCTACCCTTTACTCTATGGCTATGCTCTATGCTTCTCTTCCATTTGATATGCCACTTAACTCATGCCTACCTCATTGTTTTAATCTCCACTTAATAGCCTTATGGCTGTTCACATCTTCATTTGGATAACAGACCAAATATGTACAAACATGTAGTAGTGTATATAAGGACCTGAATCAACAACCAAGAGATCCTTAGTCAGATCCTCTTGGGTTTTTTCCTTTACTTCTTGACTCTCTTAAAGTCTACACTTCCTAGTGGTAACCTGAAAGGCCTAGTACTATAGGGTTGTTTCAAGAATGGTGTGAGCAGCATGCTTGAAAGATAAAGAGAAAGTGAGCAAGTTGCTCAAGAGTAAGAGAGAAAGGAGAGAATTAAGTCAATATTCAAATTGAGGTTTGTATGGTTTATGTGAGGGTTTTTATACTATGAATTCAGAAGTAATATGGTACAACTGATGAATAAAGCATGACATCAAGTGATAGGAAGAATGCAGATTGGAGCTCAAGTCTGAAGTTGTCACATCTAGGGTTGTGTTCCATGATAGGTATAGCAACAATGACATCTGAGGGATAAAGGTGAGATAAAATGAAACATAGATAAAAAAGGAAGTACTAGTGTCATAGATTTAATGTAATAGAATAGGAGATCAGAACTATGTAGAGTTGATACAGATGTAGCAGAGTTGGACTTGGTGAAGATTTTCAGATTATGACAAGCACCTGGACTTGTGCTTGATAGATTTTTCCTTTATCACATCTATCTTACAACTCTTGGCTATAAATACCCTTTACTTCACTTTTTTTTATTAGTTTATTAGGTTATCTATAACTTGACATCACAGACTTCCTTCAACTCCTTCACTCCCTCACTTCAAAAATGAAATACATATATATTACAATGTATGCACAGGAATAAGGTGGACATCCTCTGACTACTTCTCTTTCCTCTTTACATCCTCCTTCCCTTCTCTACTCTCCTTTCTCTCCACTTTCTTCTTTTTCTTCTTTTTCTTTTTCTTTTTCTTTTTCTTTTTCTTTTTATTTCTCTCCTCCTCCTTCTCTCCCTCTGTCCTTTCTCCTTTCTCCTTCATCTCTATCTGCACTTTCATCTGCTCCATCTTTTTTTCCTCCTCCATTCTTTTCACCTTCGTAATCTCTTCCAGTAGAGCAGTGATCTCAGGCAGGAATTGGAGATGCCCAAGTGGCCCCACCAGCCCCCTCACTGCCTGTGTGACATTCCCATTCCTTGCCCCAGTCTTCTTTGATGGTTCTGCCATCAGAATCTCTATGATAAGCTAAGACCACTTCTTTTTCTCTCTTTGAAGTGACCTCTTCTCTGGTGTCTGCTTCTACTTTCCTAATGTGTATGACATGTGCACTCTCCATATACTGTTCCCTTTGTCTTCTCAGATGGCAGCTCATACACTAGACTTTTGGTGGTACACTGATTGCATCACTGTTTCCTACCTACCCTTTTCTTGCCCTTCTGAATGGTCTGACCTCTGCTTACCTCCTCTCTCAAGGACATGACCAGCATCTTGTCATTCTTGTATATTAATCTGTCAATTTCTTTCTATATCTGTGATGTCTATCTGTTTACTCACCTTAGTTCCTTATGTGCTTACTGACCTTGTGTACTGCTTCTCCTTCCCCTTTGCAGTCACTGCCTTTTTATACACTATGCATTCCTACATCTTTTGCTTCTTTGCCTGCCTTTTCTTTTTAAACTGACATGTTTCTTCCCTTTTCTTCTTATCCTGCTCCTCTCTCAACTTATATAGCTGCTCTGTCCTCTTACATTCCTGCTATTCTGCTCTCTCATGCTTCTTCTTTCATTATTTCTATTTCTTACATTTCTAATAAGCTTCCTTCTTCTGATACTGCTATTCTCTTGCTTGTACTTTTTGCAAGAGCACCTGCAGCTCTGTGATGCTCAGACTTTGAGTGTTTTCATTATTGAATGAGATCAAGTTTCTGTACAACATTATTTATATTGATGGATGATGAAAGTAGAGAAGGGGAGAGGAGAGGAGTTGGAGCATAGAATGAGGTGTGCATTGAAGTTGAGCATATTTTGCTAATATGACATAATCTTTTATATTTCTTTTTTCAACTCTGTTATGTCCACTTGCTTATAGTTTACAAACAATTGATGTCCTGGCTAACATTTATAGCTGCTAAACTGGTCATCAACAGATCTTTGCTAGTTATACCACATTATTCACAACACCTACAAAACTACAGTCAATGTTCTTCTAACACATACCCTTTGAGAGAGGCCAAAAGGTATGTCTTATGAGAAAGTGTGAATTATAAGGAAGATATCATGGTGATCCAGATTGATTTAGAAGTTTGTATATAAATGCTATGCATTATGAGAGAGTATGCAATATGTTGGATATGCATTACAAGAGAGTTAACTGTACCTCCATTCTATGTGAGCAATAATGTTATCTACTCACCATGTATAACACAATGCTACCTCTGGTGAGACTTGACTTATGTCATTCTCAGATGGATCATGACTGCTTTTAACACTTATAGGTGCATCAGAGATGTAATACCTCTCTATATACCTCTATCATTAGTTGCTCTCAAGATTGATTAGCAAATGAGAGATATATATGAGATTTCCATAGCATAAGTAGTAAAGTGCACAAATGGTCAATGATTCATTTTTGCATGTCCTTTGTAATTCCTGCACTGCTCATTGGTGATCTAAGAAAATACATAGTCTAAATAATTATTTATATATATGATGTATAGAGCTATTTGGAGATTTGGAGATTATGATATCAGAGATATGTTGCCATAAATGTGCAAATCACTCTTGATTCATATCTGTGCACATCATCAGTATGCTGTATGTATGATAGTGAGAGCTAGCAGAATTAATTGAGGTAGAGATGATTACCTATTTTTTTTTTCATCACAAATAGCCAGTCTTCTAAAGGAATGCACATTGACACAGATCATGAATCAAGCATGTTTGTGCTGATTACACAAACATTTTATTTATCTACCTCCATTAATCTGTGCACATTCAACAGATTTATAGTTTGTGCAATAATTCTATGTTAGATGTCATTTCAGAGGTTCCAAACTCCACAGAAACATATACAGTCCCTTTTCAATATTTTGCCTTCAACTGCATAAAGCCCAATCTTTTAGTTGGTCAGAGTAAACCAGAGTTATTTCAAAGTTTGGGACTATACAGTGACTCCAAAAACTCTTTCAATGTCTAACCTCAACATGGGGCATGAAGCACCCTGCAATCACCCATAGGAATATCACTTAGGTTAGCAGAGATCAAAATTAGTACTTACTCTTGGCTACAAATTGGTTCCTGGATCATGTGATTTGGGCCAGTGGCTGTGGAGATATGTGCATTTTAAAACATCAACACCATTGAAAGAGTTTTTTCACTTTTTAGTTGAAGCTAGAATTTCAATCAAATCAAAGGGCAACTGCCAATGCTAGGCTGTACAAACAAAGATATACAAATAAACATTATGTCTGAGTTTAAATAAGTTCACACACTCCTTGATTCTCAACCACTACCATGGTTTGATCTCTCTTTCTTACCCAACAGAAAACCATCCTTCCTATGCTTACTGCTGGCCAATCTAGTGAAGATATTGCCAAGCAAACTGATATTAGCTGCTCTACTATATCTAGAATTTGCTCCAAATACTGTTTAGACCTTTCAAAGTCTCTTGAAGGTTGACCCTCCAAGCTTTCTTCCATTAATATCTGTTATGCACAGCATCTCATCATCTCTGACAAGGCTGAAACTGCAGTCCAAGTGACCAAAGCACTTACCAACATCATCAACCAACCTCTTTTCACCAATACAGTCTGTCAGCACTTGAAAAAATCTGGTATAAAGGCTGTAGTTAAGTCTAAATGCCTCATTCTCTCTATCAAGCATTGCAAAGCTTGCTTGGATTTTGCCTATGCTCATAAAGACTGGATTATAGAAGACTGGAAGAGGGTCATATGGTCTGATGAGACCAAAATCAATTGCCTAGAGTCAGATGGATGCAAATGGATGTGAAAAAAGCATGGTGAGGGACTTAGTGATAGACTAGTATAAGGAACTCTCAAGTTTGAAGGAGGTTCTCTCATGATGTGAGGTTGCATGACCTAGGAGGGAGTTGAATTTGCTACCAAGATTGATGGTAGAATGGATGGTGACCTTTACCTTCAAAATTTGGAGGATGAACTCTAACAAACAATGGAGTATTATGGTCTTAATTCTTCTAACATCATCTTTCAGCAGGACAATGATTCCAAGCACACATGCAGAATGGTCAAGGAGTGGCTAGAGGAGCAGGAATTTGAGACTATGGTATGGCCTGCATAGTCTCCTGACTTAAATCCCCTTGAACATCTCTGGAGACATCTCAAGAGGAGACTTGCAGAGCATGAACACCCCTCTAATGGTATTCATAAGTTGTGAGATAGGATTCATGTGGAGTGGAAGAAGATATTAGTTGAGGAGTGTCAGAAGTTGATTGAGAGCATGCCTAGAAGGATTCAGATAGTGCTTAGAGCAAAAGGAGGCTATATCAAGTACTAATAATATCTAAATACTCTATACAATTGAAAAGTGAAAAAACCCTTTCAATGGTGTTAATGTATTAAAATGCACATATCTCCACAGCCACTGGCCCAAATCACA
Source organism: Pulveroboletus aff. carminiporus (assembly GCA_038094195.1). NCBI lineage: Eukaryota > Fungi > Basidiomycota > Agaricomycetes > Boletales > Boletaceae > Pulveroboletus > Pulveroboletus aff. carminiporus. The sequence goes on along the minus strand of JBBPTP010000594.1, from coordinate 7,529 downwards.
TGATCCAGGAACCAATTTGTAGCCAAGAGTAAGTACTAATTTTAATCTCTGCTAATATAAGCATAATTTCCACAGATGATTGTGGAGCACTTTGTGCCCCATATTGAGGTTAGGTGAAACAACCCTAATTGCTACTAGAGCTTTCAGGTTACCACTAGGCAGCTTAGACTTAGAGAATGAGCAGATGAGGGGAAATGTTAAGCTTGGCCCAGATAGGGACAAGCAAAGCCCTTCAAAGGTAATTGGGACGACAGAGGACGAGGAGTCGTGCACAGATGGCAACGACGACGAGAACTCGTCGCGTAATGAAAGCGACGACGGCTAGAGTCCGAGGAAGTTGTACTAGAAGTACGACTTTAGCAAAGAGGAAAGATACTACCACGAAGGTAGCCCAGAAGTTCAGGGAGCGCTCAATCAATATGGAGAGCGAAGACACACAGGAGACGAAGCGCAAGGGAAAGCTAGTATTTGAACAAGCCACCTGATACAAGTGAGGTATCGTAAGGGTTGCAAGTACTGGTCAATCTAGCTAAGGAACTAGGTAAAATAGATAGATGAGAGAAGTAGAGGTTAGAGCTCCCTTCTGAGTTGGAAGTATGAATGGTAAAGATGTAATGGGAACGAGTGACCATTAATAGGAATGATGACTGACCACTGGTGAAAGTAACGAGTGATCATGGGAATGGATTACCATAAGGAATGCATAACCATGATAAAAGTGGTACTGTTTGTGTGAAGATAAAAGGTATAGGGGCAAAACGTAACATTACCCCCTTAGTAAGTCCGAAGAACACCGTTCAAGGTATTGTCCTGATAGAGAGGGGCAGTTTACCCAATCAAGGGTAGGATAGCGAAGGATATGTTGCTGGGTCACATTGGAGGGTCTGCGAACAAGAGAGGGGTTGCTGGGAAATAAGAACTGGGATCTCTCCTCCAGGATGCAAGGTTCTATTCCTTTGTCTGAGTCACTTCCATCACTGATACTCCATACATGGAGAGGGAGGCGCGCCATTGCCGTCAGCCTGGTTTTCGGGCAAGAGTGATGGCCAAGAGGATAAGGACGATAGACAAGACGAGAATGAGGAGAGGGAGTGGTGACAAGAGTTAAGCAGAGGAAACTTTAGAAGTTCCAATGAGGGATATGAGGCATGGTTGTAAGAGTGGAGATGTGTTTGATGGTGAGGGAGCGGATGGAGGGATGACGTTTCTTATAATCTTTGAGGATGGTCTGTGTGTGAGAGAGGTCTTTCTCAGTTACCCATGAATCGTCTTCCGGGGTATAGCCTTTCCACCTGATTAGGAAATAGCGGTTCAAGGGTGGACCTCGATGTTTTAATATCCGTTGTATTTCGTATTCCTCTTCTCCACCGATAAGGTCAGGTGGAGATTTCGGGAAATTTGGGCCGTGGACGGTGTTTTCGCGATAGGGTGATAATAAAGAAGCATGAAACACGGGGTGGATTTTCCATGTGGAAGGGATGCAGAGTTTGAAAGATAAGGGAGACAGGACCGAGGTAATGGTAAAAGGTCCTTCTCGTTTCGGAGCGAATTTTGGATTTGCGACTGCGTGTTTTAGATTACGGGCTTCTAGCCAAACCTTGTCATCTTTCTTGAAAGGGGAGTAACTGCGATGGGTTCGTGATGCCATTACCTGACGAGCGAATTCATGAGCTGCTAATGCTTCCGATCGGGCGGCTTCAAGAGTCTTTAATCGGTCGGCGACCACGGGAATGGATGATTCGGTAAAGACTGTGGGAATCGCTTTCGGCTCATATCCGAGCATGAGGTAAAATGGTGATTTCGAAGTTACGGAGTGAGGACGGTGGTTGTGCGCGAATTCTGTGTGGGAGATTGATTCGGACCATGAGGTAGGATTGTTGCCGCAATATATGCGGAGATAAGTCTCAACTTCTTGGTTTACTCGTTCAGTTTCCCCATCCGTTTGGGGATGATAGGCGGTGGAGAGGGTGAGATCATAGCCGAGGAGGTGTCCTAATTCCAGGGCGAACTTGGAAGCGAATTGTGGTCCTCTGTCGCTGATTATCTTTTCGTAAAGGCCAAATCGGAGGTATACTTTATGAAAAAAGAGGTCTGCTACCCCTTCGGCGGTGATGGATTTTTTTGTGGGGCATAGAATTACCCCCTTCGTAAGCCCGTGGTCTACAATGACCAAGAGCATGTCGAAACCATTAGATAATGGGAGGTCGGTGATCAAATCGCATGATATTTGTTGGAATGGACGTATGGCATGGGATTTGATTGGAGTTAGGGGTGGAACAGTGGGGTGGGTGTTTGTCTTGTTTTGCTGGCATAATGCGCAGCCTTCAACATATTTTCGTACATGGTGGGCTAGGCCAGGCCACCAATATTCTCGTGAAACCAGTTGGCGAGTTTTTAATATACCAGGATGTCCGGCGGATGGGTCGTCATGGCAGGAGGAGACGATTTTCTGGAGAAGGTCGTCTTCTGGTGGTACGTATACACGTCCTTGGTAAGTGATAACACCGTTGTGATTTTGCCAATTGGAGAGGTGGGAACGGAAAGGAGGGGGAATTTTATTATCCAATGCTTGGAGAGCTGTAAGGACAAGAGAATCATTGCTAGAGTGTTCAGCAATGATAGAGTGGAGTGTGGCACTTGCAGTACGGACAAACATTGATGGTGGTAAAAGGATTGTTGCTTCGTTATCTGACGCGTCTTTTGAGAGGTGATCTATGCATCTGGAGAGAGCATCAGGGCCCGAAAGGGCTGTACCGGGAACATGAATGAGCTTTAAATCATAGTCGGAAATATCGAGGAGCCATCGGGCTTGTCGACGATTGAGCGTTTGGGGTTGACGAAAGTAGGTAAGATTTTTGTGATCTGTGAATACTTGAACTGGATCAACGGATCCGATAAGATAATGTCTCCATGCTTTAAGGGCGTGGAGGATGGCGAGGAGTTCTCTATCATAAATGTCGTAGTTTCTTTCGGCAGGGGAAAACGACTGTGATAAGTAAGAGCATGGATGCCATTCACTGTTTGTGTCAGTTTGGAGGAGTATTCCTCCCGATGCGAATTTTGATGCATCGGTGGCAATAGCAAATGGTTTAGAGAGATCAGGGAAGCGGAGTACGGGTTTCGAGAGAAATATTGATTTAAGTGTTTCAAACGCTTTTTGGCAGTTTTCTGATCAATTCCAAGTTTGTGATTTCTTGGTCAAGTCGATGAGAGGGCGTGCAATTTCAGAATAATTTTGGATGAATCATCTGTAGAAGTTTGCGAACCTGAGGAATGATCAGGTTTCTTTGACCGATGCGGGTACGGGCCATTCGGCAATTCCCTTAAGTTTTACTGGATCCATTTCAAGGCCCTGTTCATTGACGATCATTCCAAGGTAGTCAACTTCCTTAACAGCGAAGTTACACTTTTCTAGGCGTAGGTGGAGGTTGAGTTCTTGCATTCTTTGCAAGACATGTTGAGTTCGTTCGGTGTGGTCTTCTTCGTTATTAGAGAAGATGAAGAGGTCATCCATGTAGATGACGAGCCATCCTTCGGTGATCATATCCCAAAATGAGTCATTCATGAAGCGTTGGAAAGTAGCGGGGGAGTTGGTCATGCCAAAGAACATAACCATGGGTTCGAAGAGGCCTTTGTGAGTGAGGAATGCCCCTTTCCATTGATGTCCATCTTTGATGCGAACATTGTTATATCCCCAGTGAACGTCAAACTTGGTAAAGATGTTGGCTCCTTTGAGTTTGTCGAGAAGGTCTCCAATGAGGGGAAGGGGATAGGCGTCTCGAACGGTGTGTTCATTTAGGTACCTATAATCTTGACATGGTCGGAGTTTGCCGTCCTTCTTTTTGACAAAAAAAAATGAGGATGCTTGGAGTGAGTTGGACGGGCGAATTTTGCCTGTTTTGAGGTTTTCTTCAATAAACGCTTCTGTAGCTTCACGTTCTTCGGGAGAGAGAGGGTATAGTTTCCCTATCTTGGGAACAAAGGATTCCTTAAGGTTTATTTCATGATCGTAGGGTCTAGATGGAGGGAGTTTGCCAACAGTTGGTTCAGCGAATACCTTAGAGAATTTGGAATATTCAAGGGGAAGAGTTTTCTTGGGTTTCAGTTTGTCTGCTTCGACTGCAAGTTCCGTGGCATGGGTGATTTTTCGTATTGCTTTCAGAGACAGGTAGCGGTTTCCTGAACGGGTAGTTCGACAGATAGTATCTGGGAGGAGGGTACGTCTAATTTTGGTCTTTTTATTTTGGATTGCCTGAGACAAGAGTGTTCAGTTTACAAATTCTTCTTGCGTTTCATATTCCAAGAACTCGAATAATGCAGGAGTGGACTCAGGTTTGATCATTTTGCAGGTCGAAGGAGGAAGTTTCTTTGCGAATTTATGTTCATTCGCGTTATAGGCGGTCTGATATTGAGCAAAGAGGGTTTTTGACTTGTCTTTCGATTCGTCAATAGATATTGACCGGGCATTCCAGTTTATTGTGGGGTTTGCCTTTTTGAGCCATGGTAGTCCGAGGAGGACATTATCATCTCCACAGTCCATCACGTAGAAGAGCATTTGTTGGACGATGCCCTGGATGTTAACAAAGAGTGATGTAGTGAATTTGATCAACCCCTTTGAGTTGACTGAGTTGTCTGCATTGCGAACTCGGATCTGGTTTTTAAGGCGGGTAGTGGGGAGTTTATGTTTTCGAACAAATTCCCAGTCGATGCAATTCATTTGGGCACCGCTGTCGATCAGGGCGCGAGTTTTGACGTCTTTGAGTGTATGTGAGGGGACGATAAGTTGAATAGGAATCATCATATTAGAGGTTGACACTCGTACAGCTGCTACTTTACGGAGAGAGGAAGGTACTGGCGTCAAGGCAGTCCTTCCTCTTAAAAATCCTTTCTTTTGAATGATACTCTTTGGATGTCTTTTTCGTCTTCAGAGTCAGAATCGTCTTCGATCTCTTCTAACTTGGGAAGGTCAACCGGTTTCTTTTCTTTACGGACTTTTTTCTCCGTTGACTTTATTTCCGGAGTATGCGAGGGGGAGGAGGTATTCTCGAATTTTGTCCGACAGTCTCATGCTGAATGTCCCTTACGGCGACATTTAAAGCATGCTCCGATTTTTTGGAGGTGTTCTCTTTCTTCTGGAGTAAGTTTCAGTGGATATCGGATGGCGTTAATGTCAACGTCCATTGCATTTGGGTCTTTTTCGGGGCGAGAGTAAGATTTGTACGCGGGGTTTTTCTTCTTTTGGGATTCAACGATCCCTTTAGCTTCTTCGTACAAGGTTTGGTATTCCTGAACTTTCTTGTACCATTCCTTGATGGTTGTGACGCGGGTTGTTTCCCCATACATTTTGTGTATGAGGCCGGAAGGAATTCCTTTAGCAAAGAATTCAATAAGGATTTTATCGTCGGTGATTTCCGACGTTGCTACATGGTTGCGAAATTGGGCAATGTAGGATGTTAGTTCCAAGTCTTTGTTGACTCTCGAGTTCATGAGCCATGTAATGGACTTGTGCGTGGAGTTGGTGGACTGGAAATCTTCTTTGACAGAATCTATGAAATCTGTCCAGGTTCCCATAGAGACCGCAGATCCAGTGATGCAGTCTTTTTGGAAGGTGTTTGTCCAGTGAGCAGCCGGGCCTTTAGTCATATAAGATAACGCGAAGGTGATTTTCTTTTTGTCCGTGTCATATACTTTATTGTTGGTGTCCAGGTAAAATAGGACACTTCCGAGCCATGGTTCAAGGAGTTCTTCTAAACCATCATAAGGTTCGGGAGCATTGATTTTCAATTCTACTGGCTTGGAAGAAGACATGACTGGGGAAGGGACAAGAAAAATTTGACCAGACTGTGGTCGTGAAGTGGGTGATGCTGGAGTAGGGGACCGAGGGATATTTAGTGGAGCAAGATCAATATTTTCGTCTTCCTGAAATAGGTCGACGTCTGAACCGGATTCTGAATTCTCGGTTTCTGAAAAATCTGGGGGTTGATCTGAATCAGATCCTTGGAGGTGTTGTCTTTGTTCTTGGGCTAGGAGGAGGTGTGGCCGGGAGGGCTGAGTCGGATTGAACTGCAAGGAAGATATTTTGGCAGCATATACAAGGACAGCCGATGAGAGGGGAAGCTAGAGTCCGAGGAAGTCATACTAGAAGTACGACTTTAGCAAAGAGGAAAGATACTATCACGAAGGTAGCCCAGAAGTTCAGGGAGCGCTCAATCAATGTGGAGAGCGAAGACACACAGGAGACGAAGCGCAAGGGAAAGCTAGTATTTGAACAAGCCACCTGATACAAGTGAGGTATCGTAAGGGTTGCAAGTACTGGTCAATCTAGCTAAGGAACTAGGTAAAATAGATAGATAAGAGAAGTAGAGGTTAGAGCTCCCTTCTGAGTTGGAAGTATGAATGGTAAAGGTGTAATGGGAACGAGTGACCATTAATAGGAATGATGACTGACCACTGGTGAAAGTAACGAGTGATCATGGGAATGGATTACCATAAGGAATGCATAACCATGATAAAAGTAGTACTGTTCGTGTGAAGATAAAAGGTATAGGGGCAAAACGTAACAGGAAATACCCAAGAGAATCTGACTGAGGATCCCTTGGTTGTCAATTCAGGTCCTTATATACTATAATACATGTTTGTGCCTATTTGGTCCATTATCCAAATAGAGGTGTGAACAGCCATAAGGCTGTGAAGTGGTAATTAAAACAATGAGGAAAGCATGAGTCAAGTGGCATATCAAATGGAATAGAAGCATGAAGCATAGCCATAGGGTAAAGGGTAGCAGAAATGAAGTGCATGAGGCATGAAATGGAAGCGTACAAATAAAGTTAAGTTCTGTCTTATAAAGTTTAATAAGCCCAAAAGCGTAAAGTCATAAGTCACACGATGTCAAGCATCGTGCTGTCATGAAGTCGTGAAAGTGTTAGCAGTGTTTAGGGTAGGGTTGGTTCACACTTAGCAGATACAAGAGTTAGGGAGTCGTGACGTTGTAACTTTGGGGTAATTGATTTGAGCTGCAAGCCTAACGACAAGCATTAGACTCGAGTGGCTAGTTTAACCTCATTGCAGAGGAGCTTTAATCGGGTTTTAAATAAGTTACGATGTTGCAAAAAGAGCGTTTGTAACATTAGGTATTGAAAGGGTTTTTGGAGTCACTGTAACATGAGATATATATTCAATACCCTAGCATAGCATATCTTAGATGTAGTATATACTTGTACAAACTATAGAATAGTATATAAGGAATGCCCCTAGCTCTAGAGGACACTAGTCTTGTCCTTTTGGAGTTTTCCTACTTGCTAGAAGGTTCAGGCTCACTACTATTGTCTTATAGCTCAAACAGCTGATCCTTCAGTGGGTTAGTCATTTCAAGCATAGCATATCTTAGATGTAGTATACACTTGTACAAACTATAGAATAATATATAAGGAACACCCCCAGCTCTAGAGAACACTAGTCTTGTCCTCTTGAAGTTTCCTACTTGCTAGAAGATTCAGACTCATCACTATTGTCTTATAGCTTAAACAGCT
>JBBPTP010000593.1:5047-16010 GCA_038094195.1 Pulveroboletus aff. carminiporus | reverse complement strand
TGTGGATCTAATGTGAATAAGAAGCATAGATGTGGTAGAATGGAAGACATAGCCTTATGCCTCAAGCATCAGGTGTGGTTCATCTATGATCGTGACTCATAAAGATAGGGGTCATGATGATCGTGAAGCATGACTCATCAAGAGTAATAATCGTGAAGTCGTGAAATGGTGAGTAAGTGATATGTGACTATATGCACATGTGAAGACGTGAAAATAAAGAGTAATCAGCAAGTCTGGTACTGATAAGATAAAACTTAAGAGTGTCCGTATCCGTAGTTTGTAGTCCGTATCCATAGTTCGTGTAGCTTTTGTAATCGTAATGCACTATAGCATAGAGTGCACCTGTAACAGCGACCATAGTTGGTGCTTGAAGAGTACATCCACCAAAGGGCTAATCAACCCAAAAAATGAAGACATGTGCAAAATGAGTTGATTGATAAAAAAAGACAAGAACACATATGCAAAGATGGGACTCACAGATGCTTCTGTCAGCTGAACAGGCTGTGATATTTTGCCCTGCAGGATTGAATCAACAACTTAATAATTCTCAGCCCTACATAGTATATGTGAGCTACAGAGTGATATCTGTGCACGCAGCACATATCATCCATACTCACCAAATGTGCCCCACTCAAGCTGATGATGGGTGCTTTGAGGTTGCTGGTGCAGTTGATGCTGCGAACGAGGCCCTGTTGGCATTCATTGCCTGACAAGGAGAGATTACAAGTTGAGTGTGCAGTAAAGTGTTGGAATGTGCACATTTTACAAGTTAGAAATTTCTGGGTGGTGACATGCCTATTTGACATCTCATAAAAGAAACATCCTCATTGAGTCCTGAATCAGCACTTAGAAAGTGTTGATAAGTTGAAAAGAAATAATTAGTTTGGGAATGGTGATATTACCAGGCAATCCAGGGGCGATAAGCTCAAGATTCAGGGACTTTTTGTGCCAGTTACCACCGACTAGCATGACCCCACATGACTTTGAGGAAACTTACTATCTAGTATGCACGGCTCATACACTTGCGACTGAATCAGCCAGCCAGTTTATAATTAACAGCATGAAAATCTAAAACATATAAAATTAGCTGGTCATCCAGCATTCAATGGTCTAACCAAACAACACATATTATGTGAGTTGATCCACTCCAGACTCCAGTGGACTATAAAGCCTGTAAGAAATCCAAAAAGGCAAAAAAGGATCCTTTGGTAAGAAAAGTGACGAGACTTTGTCTGAGACCAATCCAGGCTGACAATTAGGCCATGTTTGGCTAAGTAATATTCAGCAGTCATACTTATTTTGCTTGAAGGGTTGACCACATGGCTCCACTAATAAATGCTTCAACATGCTCTATTAGTCATCACCCTACTCCAGACTCTAGAAAAGGCATGGAGACTCACTTGGCCATCTTCATTCTCAACCATTGGCCATCTTCACCTTATCCTGCCGTGATATAACCCATGTCCATTACCATATACTTTATTACCACCTGCGCATTATTGCTCTCCAGCTATTATGATGCTGCCTTTCTACGAACTCTCTGTGGTCTCTTTTGGCCAGCCATCATCTTCAAAATCGAGATGGGCTATCACTGTCATTTTCACTCCTTCTACTGGTCACTCCCTCGTGTATCAGATCATGGGCTCAGCTTCAGACTACAGTCTGGATGCTCCACAATCAGTGACACTGAAGCAGGGGGGAAGTGGTTACGTGGGCAAAGCACCTATTGGGTTAGTGGACTCCGAGAGGCTCTACCAGCTACATTCCACTCTTGCATCAATCCCCATCATACATGGGAATCCCACATGGAACTCCCACAACTGGGTTATGGAGGGAATACTGGCGTTGTGCAAACAGGAAGGCTATCATATTGATAAGCATGTGACATCCCAGTGGGTGTCGGAACGGCTGGGTGAGAAGTAGGGAAAGCACGTTCGTCGGTTTGCTTGGCGAGCAGTTTGTGACACCAGCTCCTGGACTCTTGATACCATGGTCGGTAGAGGTGTATACTGGAACATTGGAATGGCGTAGGGCAATCGTCGACTGTAATAGAAAGGGTCATCATATCTCAAATATGTCAGCGAACACAAGTGCAACAGAGGAGTGCACTCAGCCTTTGAGTCAGAACTAAATTGAAAAGGACCGGAAACTTTGAGGAACATCATGAGGGAATGAGACGCTGCAGAGCCAGGCATGGGAACTGTCAGTACATTGCGAGAGAATCACATGGCTCAAATACCATCGTTGGACATGGCCATCTGAAAAGGACCGTCAAGATCTCGCATGGAGAGAACTGTACCATCTGGAGCTGAGCCGGTCCACTGCCCGAACTGAGCTGGATCTCAACGATGTCAGGCGTGTTGAGGTAAAAGCGGGCCTGACGAATCCTGTGAGGTGCATACCGCAACGGAAACGGTCAGCTGGAGAGAGTGGTTGGAGAAGACGGATATCGAGCCAAGGGTGAGCGTGGACTGAGCATTGGCTGTGAAGGCGAACAGAGAGGGGCATGTATACGATTATGTAGTCAGACAGAGTCATGCCGCGGACCTATCTGCTCACCGCATGCAGGATCACCATCGCAAGCATGTCAACGGACGATGCGGCACCGTCAAAAAACTCAGGTAAGTACAACACCTTGCACGTTGTGTCCCAGCTCAGCGATGCCAGCCAAGGAGGCAAACAGGCTCGAGAAAGAGGCCAAGCTGGCTGCGAAGCAGCTCAAGCAGGCTATGTCTACTCCGGCCAGAGAGAAAAGGGCCAAGAATGAGGATGAGAAAAAGGCTGAGGAGCCTGCATTTGTCAACACCACTCCCAGGGGCGAGAAGAAAGGTAGTGTATTCTTCATTGTCCCCGTGCGCTCTCATCGCGTGCACAGACTTGTCCCGACCGATGGTGCCGGGTACGATCCCCAGGCTGTCGGAGCCGCAAACCCCCAGACGCCACAGAGGAAGGCGCACAGCGAGCCACAGACGCACAGGCCGAACCGGGTCGGCCAATGGCTATACCACGCAGTGAGCACGTCACACACGAAAGCGGCGATGCAGCGACTAGCGGAGAGATCGAGGGAGAGTGCAGGGAGGAACCGATTGAGGGGGAGAGACGGAGTGTGGGGGCGTACGAGCGATTGAAGGCAATGGCCAAACAAATGGATCAGCGCATCTCGAAGGTCAATGAAAACCTACCGGATACATCCCCCGAGCTACCACCACCTCTCACCATCCCATTCGAATGATCCGTGCATGAACACAGACCCCCCAACGTTGAGCTCGTGGGAGAGCGGGTAATGTCAGCGAGCGTCGACGACACACATACCAGCGATGAAGCGGACACGTCGAGAGCGTCAGATGGCGACGAGGACCCTATAAACCGATCCAAGAAGCTGTCAAACGCGTTAGAACGAGTCCAGGATCGAATAGAGCATGAGGAGAGAGAAAACTCATGTAAGGGAGCTCGAGTCGAGCTGGACAAGCCAGGCGACAAAACGGTCGCACCAGGCGGTCATCATGGGCCCAGGGAACATCCCCAAAGTGCCAGAAGCCAGCGCTTCGACGATCCGAAGTGGCCAGGTCGAATTAAAGGTCGAGAAGGCGAGACAGCCGAGATGGCTGAAACCGGAGACATTGAAGGTGAATCCAGATGCGAAACACATGGGAATGGTCCCCACACGACCCAGGAAGGCCCCAGAGGCGACGAGACAGAGCGCTCCGTCGAAACGAGCGCATTCGAGATAGAGGCTGAGGAAGGGGTATAGGCGAGAAAGCCGATCCGGGAGGCGTTGAAGGCAAAACGCGGCGCGAAAGTAATGGAAATCGTGCCAGGATTGACGGGAGATGGTGTAGGAATGATGGCGTAACGAGCAGCAAGCGCTGCGACTCGAAACGAGTTGAAACGGCGATGCTAGCTGGAGACCAGGCGAATCAGCGCGAACGGCGAAAACGCGCGACGTATTACGCACCTAGGCCATCCTTGCCACCCAGCCGACATCCCAGACATCCCATCGAGCCGCCGAACCCACCACGTCGACGAGGAAAGTCGAAATCGGGATCCAACCAGATAGAGACGTGGAAGTGGCTGAATCGAGTGGAATGGTCGCGTCGAGGCCATATCGTGCGAATTGAAGCGGTCGGATAGGCCAGTCGAAGATTCCAGAGGCCTGGAACAATGAGCGGGATGAGGAATACGGGCGCGAGTCACGCGACGCGATAGCGATCAACAGACTTGAATGTTAGTTTTTTTTTAATGCTCTATAAAGAAAAGATAGTGGTAAATAAGAATACCTGTGTTTCCAATGGAATGGTTGTATCCATGTAGCATCTATTGTGCAGAGTGGTCTGTAGCGCGTCTCGAAGGTGCGCTCGTGCGATGTCCATATAAGGAAAGTCACGGCTCGCGCAGAGGTGGTGCCGCTAATGTCGTCCTCGATGACTGCTGCGGCTTCGTGCTCGCATGTCGCGCCTCGGGATCGATCCTACATCTCCTCTGGTCCGTGTACAATGTGTACAACGTGTCCGATTGGTCCGATTCGGCCTTGACGCGGTGGTAACTCGGTGAGTCCAATTGCTGGTACTGACTTTTTTTTTAGGTCGCGATTTCGTCTTTCCTCGTCGACGTGGTGGATTCGGGTGCTCGGGAGGTCGTCTAGAATGATGGATGGGTGGTATGGATGGCCTATGTATGTGCACCGTTTCGTATCGGTGCTGCTCGTGCTGACCTGCTGTGTCTCCAGCTAGCGGTGTCGTATTGACTCGTTTCGAGTCACTGCGCGCGTCGCTCGTTGCGCTATCCGTTCTACACAATATCTGACCCATTCCGTCGCGTTCTCCACCATTTCCACGCTACGAATCGATCTTGACGGATCTTCTCGCCTCCTGCTCGCTCACATGGCCTCTAGGGCGGCATCTCGACTCGACGTGTTCATCTCATCAACACGCCGCTTCCTGTCATCTCTAGGGCCTGTCAGTGGGCTGTGGTGATCGCCTGGTACAGCCTCACCAGTAAATCCCCGAGACGAGTGCAGTGGCCCGGACCGCAAAACCATCGGTCCAAACAACTTACCTGGACACTAGAGACATGCCGAGAACGCCGATACTGCATGCACCAGCGAAACGAGCGCGCAATGTCGCCATATAGCCCCAATAGGGCAGCTAGAGCAGAAGGTCAGTCTGAGCGATCCAGAGCGCGAAACAGACGTACCATGCGATGCCCACAGTATCCACAGCTCCCGCAGATGTCCCGAAAGCGGCGGAAATGAATGTGAGGTCGAAACGAACGCGCAGAGTCGATGCAGAGGGCCAGGAGCGAAGAAAGGCGGGCAATGCGGGATGAGTGGAGAAGGGGGCAGACAAGACGGCGAAAGCGGAGCGAATGGTGCTGAATACAATGGAAGAGAGTGCCGGATGGATGGCCCAACGAGCAGCGCGCGCCACGAGTCGAAACGCGACTGTAAGCAAGACGGGTCAGCGCCAACACGACAAACCAATAACAAGGCACGCACCTGGGCCATCTGATCCATCTACCAATCACCTCCAACGATCCCACACGCTCCCGAATCTACCGCGTCGACGTGGAGGACTCAAGTCGCACCCGAGAGGGTTAGTCAGGCGAATATGCACCTAACAAGCTGAATGGCCATGACGGACCATTTCGAATCATTCAAATATGCTGTATATCATCTAGAGGAGTGTAGAAGGCTCAAAACGAGGGTTATATACCTGCGCATAAATGCTGCAAACCCGAGGAACGCAAGCGCGCACATAGAGGCAAGTGCCAGTGCAACCGAGCTGCGACTAATGTTATTAGCTCTGCGCCAGACATCCTGGCGCATTGGAAGAGAAATCTACATAAAAGCCAGCGATGTTGTTGCTGCTATCGGGTGGTCACCAGTGTGGTGGCGTTAGACTCGAGACGACACGACGGGGGGGAAGGTGATCAAGTAAGGTCAAGAATGAGCCGTTAGGCCCAAGACAACGCGATGGCAGTAGAGAAGTAGTGCAGTCTCGAAATGGCACGGCAGCGGCAGAAAATGTGCTGTTGAGCCCGAGACGACGTGGAAGCAGTAGGAGACGAGCATGTGACGTCAAAATGACACGGCAGCGATGGGACATGAGTCGTCAGGCTCGAGACGATGCACTGGAAGATGAGCGTGTGAGGTCGAAATGACATGGCAGCAATGGGGGATGAGCAGGGTGTTGAAATGATGCGGTGGTGATGGTCTAGAGACGATGCGACAGCAGTGAGAGACGAGTGCGTTGCGTTGAAATGACACAGAATGGGGGTCGAGTGGGTGGGGTTGAAACAATGCAGTGATGATGAGGGACAAGTGGGTGAAGTTAGTGGTGATGAGGAACAAGCTGTTGGATTAGAAACGACACAGCAGAAGTGGAGGATGAGCACGTCAGGTCAAAATGACACAGCGTCAACAGGGAATGAGCCATTGGGCTCGAGAAGGATGGGGGACAAGCATGTGCGTCGAAATGACATGCCAGCGACAGAGGACGAGCGCGTGGAGTTGAAACGACGTGGTGGCAATGGGGAATGAGCCGTTGGGCTCGCGACAACGTGGTGGCAGTGGGAGACGAGCGCATGACCTTGAGATGACACGGTGGAGGTGGGAAACAGGTAGGAGGGGCGGAAATGACATAGCGATGATGGATGACAAGCCGTGGGGCTCGAGATGATACAGTGGGTGTTAGTGAGGAGCAGGTGGGGTAGGCAAGAAGCTGTGCAGGAGAGTTGGTGAGGACGTTTAGGTACCATTGCAACCCGAAACCAAAACCATACAGGTTGAGCCAAGGGGCAAGACCGTCAAAACCGAGCCAGACGAATGCGTCGCGAGTCGAAACGCAGACGTAGAGGCCACTGCAAGGTCATGGGTATATGCTGAGACACTCAGAGTGAGGGTGAGAGCACCAGGATGTGAGAGAACGCGTCGATCGAGGGGTAGAGATGGAGTGCAAGCATGCACGACCGACCGACGACAAGAGCTAAAGCAAATCGTCAGCACACCACTCAAGACGATGAGGTACCGAAGGAAACCCCAGAGCCACCCAAACCATCTGACAAGCCGCGAATGGAGCGAGCGAACCCCAGAGTGTCAAGCTTGAGGAGGAGTGGATTGCATTGGCGAGCCAAGATGTCGAGCTTGCTGGCAGCGAACCACAGAGCATCGAGCTCGAGGGGGAGTGGAATGGGTATGCGAGCTGCGAGCTCGCGCATACCAACAGTGACAATATGTCAGGACCATTGTGGTACGACGAGTTATGAGTCCTAATGGAGAATTGGACTCATACCAAGGGTCTGACGCAAAGGAAAAAAGCCTTAAAAGGCAGCGATGTTACCGCTGCTGTCAGGTGGTCGGCGCACCAATGGTGGTGGCATTAGAATTGAGACATGATAGAGGAAGATGACTGAGCACTGAGTAAGGTCAAGAGCGAGCCGTTAGGCCTGAGACAATGCAGTGGCAGTGGAGAACGAGAGAATGGCAGCGACAGAAAACAACCATTGAGCCCAAGATGACATAGTGGCAGTAGGCGACGAGTGCATGGCGTCAAAATGACATGGCAGCAACGGGACATGAGCTGTTGGGCTCGCAACGACATGGTGACAGTAGGAGATGGGCAGTTGGGTCGGAATGACACGACGATGATGGGGGACAACCGGGGGTCGAAATGACAGGGCAGTGACAGGAAACGGGCTGTCAGGCTCGAGACGACATGGTGGCAGTGAGAGACGAGTGTGTTGCATCAAAACAACACTGTGAGAATGGGGGTTGAGTGGGTGGGGCTGAAACAACACGGTGATGACGAGATGAAGTCGGAATGATGCAATGGCAATGGGGAATGAACTGTTGGGCTTGAAATGACATGGTGGAAGTGGGACGAGCGCATCGGGTCAAAATGACACGGCGCTGACAGGGAATGAGCCATTGGGCTCAAGAAGGGTGGGGGACGAGTGTGTGGGTCGAAACGACACAGAGGCAGTGGGAAATAAGCCATGGGCTCGAGACAATGTGGTGAGGTTGGGAGACAAGCGCATGAGGTTGAAATGACATGGCAAGAGCGGGTGATGGGTGGGTGCAGTTCAAACGATGTGGTTGAGATGGGAGATGAGCGGGAGGGGGTCCAAACAACACAGCAGCGACAGGGAACAGGACGATATGATGAAATTTGGAAACAGGTGGGAGGGGCCGAAACGACACAGTGGTGATGGGTGACAAGTCGTGGAGCTTGGGACAACACAGTGGATGTTAGTGAGGCGCGGGTGGGGTTGAAACAATACAGCAGCAGTGGAGAATGAGCCATGGGACTCAAGATGACATGGTCATCCAGCAATGGGCGTCCTGGATGGCAGATTTGTCATAGATATGTGATGAACGATCGCGTTGAGTCGAGATAGAGGCCGAGGAGGCAATCCGGGCAAGTTGCGGGTGCATCAGGAAGCGAGAAGGTGTTGCATATATCCTGTGAAGACTATTGGTGGAAGAATCTAGAAGGAAGTAGTTACCTCTGTATCATTAGTGGGTCTCAAAGTTGCTAGCGGGTTGGACATTAGGTCTTGTCCACTTTGTGTAGCAGCAACTTCGGGTAGTGGTAGCTACGCTTACATTGTCCCAGGCGCTGGGGAGTGGTGCCTGCTTACTAACTGATCAACCTGCTGATAAGATGTGCCAGCAACAATATCGCCTGTGTGAACTCTCCCTGTCCCCCCATGGATCTCGAGGCTCAGGTAATTATTCAGAGTGAGCTCAAGTGTTGGTGGTGACTCCTCATGCTGTTGACAATGATAGTCACCCACATATCCTACTACTACCAGTTGCTCTTTCTCTCCAAACAAGAGAGAATTCCATAGGACCATATTATACATCCATCTTGACCAGTGAAGGGTGGATTCTGAAGCTGCTCAATGGCCATCCTGATTGAATCAAGACATCACTCTGTAGAAGTACACTCAGTACAGGATGATGTCCATGTGTCATATCCTGAAAATCTTACCATGTTCAACTCCACTACATCTGTGATAACTCCATATATTTTCAATCTCTGAAAAAACCCTCCTGTAATCCATACAAACCTTAGTTCAAATATCAACTTAATTCTCTCCTCTCTCCCTCATCCTTGAGCAACTTGCTCACTCTCTCCCTGTCTCCTGAGCATGTCACTTACTCTGTTCTTGACTTCGAGGATAGGCCAGTACAAGGGTGTGACATATAAGTCCTGCACCAAGTATCCTTGCCCCCTCTAGTTGTGTCAACTCTATCAGTCATGCACATGATCTCTGATCTAGACATTGTTGGACATGTCCATAGAGGATTTGGATTTAACAGTATATTTGAACTCACTCTTGTACTCACTACTTACAACTATGTCCCACACCCCAACCACTCATTGTCAAAGGCTTGAGTCTATTTTTGGCTCACACCATACTATTCCTAGAGACTTCACCAGTCTCACCACTCAACCTGACCCTCCATCCATATCATCTGCACCTCACAGACACATTTGCCCCCCTGGTCCCTTTACCTCTCTGCTCACTCTGTTATCAGAGACTATTACTACATTGAGGAACTCAATGAAGTCAAAGCAGAAGGACTCATTGGTCTTGACCCTCCTAGCCCAGGGGGAAGTAATCCATCTTCGGACTCATTGCATGACTCTGACCCAGAGGGTGACATTCATCCTTCAAGTGACAAAGCCCAACTCAACAATGTATCTCTGGCTTACAAACCATTCAATCAACTCGCTGATACTATCTGTGACATGACCTGGCAAGCACTCCAGTATAAGTCTGCTGACACTGCAAAGATCAAGATCTACGAACCTGACCTGTTTGACAGTCTTGACCCAAAGAAGCTTCAATTGTTTGTAGTTCAATGTGAATTGAATTTCCAGGCTAATCTCTAATCCTTTCAATGTGACCATGTCAAGGTTACTTTCATCCAATTGTACCTCAAGGGCATGGCTCTTGAATACTTCAAACTAGACTTGCTTGGAGATGAACCTCTGGAGTTATGTTCACTATGGATGAGCAGCTAGGAGGTGTTCCTCTATGAACTTCAGTCCAACTTTGGTCCACATGACCCAGTAGCTGATGCTGAGGTGCAACTAGAACAACTACACATGAAGGACACTCAGCACATCACAAACTACATAGTCCATTGGAACAGGCTGGTGAGCCAAGTCTAGGAATGAGGTTCTGGTGTGCTCTGCCATAGCTTTTACAATGAATTATTAGAAAGGATCAAGGATGAACTGTCATGACTTGGCAAGCCCAGCAACCTCTATAACCTTCACATCCTTGCTCAACAAATTGACCAACATTATTGGGAATGCAGAAAAGAAGTCAATAGGGCAACCAAGGCTTCAAACTTCCAGTCTGGGAACAATGCCAAGTCTACTTCCACAACTTCATCTACCTCTTGTTAAGCCTAACGCTTCGTTACCTACGATGGGCACAAGGTAACGTGTAGACAAGAGCGAGAGACTAACAGACTCTGAGAGAGATTTGACGAGGGGAGGAGCTCATGAAGAGTCGCAACGTCCCTTGCCAAATAGTATGTTAGGAGAGATAGACAATAGATTCAAAGTAAAGAGAAAACTACAGGCGCAATCCTACGGTTTAAGTAGTGATAGCTAAGTTGACTTAGGGCCGGCCCAAGGAGACGAAAGTAGTAAGTGATGCTGTGGATTAGTTAATCCGCAGTAGAACGGCTTAGAAGATGAAAGAACAAATAATAAGATGGAACTACGAGATCGAGATAAGAGACTCGATCGAGGAGCGATTGTTCATGACAAGAAATTATATGACGAACCTTCCAGAACTGATCAGAGGAAAACAAGGTGAGGGCGTATGGAAAGTATCAAGAGTAGGTGCTGGTAAGAAACGCGAGTAACACCTAAAAGGACGGTAGGTTGGGCGAAGGAAAGAAGCAGTATAGATGAAGACAGAAAGAAGATTGTTACACCTC